>JAENPR010002699.1:15000-44571 GCA_018135685.1 Themeda triandra | reverse complement strand
GTGGAGCCATGGTTAAGGGCCATTCAGGGTTCTCGGGCGGCAACAAACACTGTGGTGGAGAGGCCAGAGGTTTCAAAATGCCTTAACCATGGCGCATGGGCATGCTTGACTTGGTGCGAGGAGCCGTAGGACGCGCAGGAACCGGCCGTGCGGCAGCAAAGTCGTGTGTGCAAATATGGCAGTTCTGGAGCCGTGGAGCCGAGGTTAAGGGCCGTTCCGCCTCTCGAGCGATGACAAATGCTATGGTAGAGAGGCCAGAGGTGTCAAAATGCCTTAACCATGGCGTACGGGTATGCTTGACTCAGTGCCGGGAGCCATAGGACGTTAACCGACCGTACGGCGGCATGGTCGTGTGTGCAAATATGGCGGTTTTGGAGCCGTGGAGCCGTGGGTTAAGGGCCCTTCGAGGCTCTTGGGTGATGGAAAACTCTATGGTGGAGAGGTGAGGGCATCAAAATGGCTTAACCATGGCGTACGGGCGTGCTTGACCCGATGCCGAGAGTCGTAGGATGCACAGGATCCGGCCGTGCGGGGCAAAGACCACGTCATGTGTGCAATTATGGATGTTCTGAGTCATGGAGCTATAGTTAAGGGCCGTTCGGGCTCTCGGGTGATGACAAACATTGTGGTGGTGAGGCCAGTGGTGTGAAAAACGCCTTAACCATTGCATACGGTCGTGCTTGACCTAGTGTCGAGAGTCAGGGGTAGGATACGCGGAACCGGCCGTGCGGTAGCATAAGTGTGTGCAAATATGGCGCTTCTAGAGCCGTGGAGCCATGGTTAAGGGCCATTCGGGTTCTCGGGCGGCAACAAACGCTATGGTGGAGAGGCTAGAGGTGTCAAAATGCCTTAACCATGGCGCATGGGCGTGCTTGACTTGGTGCGAGGAGCCGTAGGACGCGGGAACCGGCCGTGCTTCGGCAAAGTCGTGTGTGCAAATATGGCGGTTCTGCGCCGTGGAGCCGAGGTTAAGTGGCCGTTCGTGCTCTCGAGCTATAGCAAACGCTATGGTAGAGAGGCCGGAGAGGTGTCAAAATGCCTTAACCATGGCGTACGGGCATGCTTGACTCGGTGAGTGAGCCATAGGACGCGTTGGAACCGACCGTGCGGCAAAGATGGTCGTGTGTGCAAATATGGTAGTTTTGGAGCCGTGGAGCCATGGTTAAGGGCCCTTCGGTGCTCTCGGGTGATGGAAAACTCTATGGTGGAGAGGTGAGAGGCATCAAAATGGCTTAACCATGGCTTACGGGCATGCTTGACCCGGTGCCAAGAGCCGTAGGATGCACAGGATCCGCTTTAAGGGCAAAGACAAGCCGTGTGTGCAATTATGAATGTTCTGGAGTTGTGTTGCTATAGTTAAGGGCCGTTCGGGCTCTCGGGTGATGACAAACATTGTGGTGGTGAGGCTAGAGGCATCAAAATGCCTTAACCATGGCATACGGTCATGCATGACCTAGTGTCGAGAGCTGTAGGACACGCAGGAACCGGCTGTGCAGTAGCATAGTCGTGTGTGCAAATATGGTAGTTCGAGAGCTGTGGAGCCATGGTTAAGGGCCGTTCGGGTTCTCAGGCGGCAACAAACACTGTGGTGGAGAGGCCAGAGGTTTCAAAATGCCTTAACCATGGCGCATGGGCATGCTTGACTTGGTGCGAGGAGCCGTAGGACGCGCAGGAACCGGCCGCCGCGGCAAAGAAAGTCGTGTGTGCAAATATGGCAGTTCTGGAGCCGTGGAGCCGAGGTTAAGGGCCGTTCCGCCTCTCGAGCGACGACAAATGCTATGGTAGAGAGGCCAGAGGTGTCAAAATGCCTTAACCATGGCGTACGGGTATGCTTGACTCAGTGCCGGGAGCCATAGGACGTGTTGGAACTGACCGTACGGCAGCATGGTCGTGTGTGCAAATATGGCAGTTTTGGAGCCGTGGAGCCGTGGTTAAGGGCCCTTCAGGCTCTCGAGTGATGGAAAACTCTATGGTGGAGAGGTGAGAGGCATCAAAATGGCTTAACCATGGTGTACGGGGCGTGCTTGACCCGATGACGAGCCGTAGGATGCACGGGATCCGGCCGTGCGGCAAAGACAGTCGTGTGTGCAATTATGGATGTTCTGAGTCATGGAGCTATAGTTAAGGGCCGTCGGGCTCTCGGGTGATGACAAACATTGTGGTGGTGAGGCCGAGGTGTGAAAACACTTTAACCATGGCATACGGTCGTGCTTGACCTAGTGTCGAGAGCTGTAGGATACGCAGGAACCGGGCCGGCGGTAGCATAGTCGTGTGTGCAAATATGGCGCTTCTAGAGCCGTGGAGCCATGGTTAAGGGCCATTTGGGTTCTCGGGGGCAACAAACGCTATGGTGGAGAGGCTAGAGGTGTCAAAATGCCTTAACCATGGCGCATGGGCATGCTTGACTTGGTCCGAGGAGCCGTAGGACGCGCAGAACCGGCCGTGCGGGCAAAAGTCGTGTGTGCAAATATGGCGGTTCTCGCCATGGAGCCGAGGTTAAGGGCCGTTCGGGCTCTCGAGCGATGGCAAATGCTATGGTAGAGAGGCCGGGAGGTGTCAAAATGCCTTAACCATGGCGTACGGGTATGCTTGACTCGCCGGAGCCATAGGATGCGTTGGAACCGGACCGTGCGGCAGCATGGTCATGTGTGCAAATATGGCGCTTTTGGAGCCATGGGGCCATGGTTATGGGCCCTTCAAAGCCCTCGGGTGATGGAAAACTCTATGGTGGAGAGGTGGGAGGTATCAAAATGGCTTAACCATGGTGTACGGGCGTGCTTGACCCGGTGCCAAGAGCTGTTGGATACACAGGATCCGGCCGTGCGGCAGCACAGTCGAGTGTGCAATTATGGATGTTCTGGAGTCATGGAGCTGTAGTTAAGGGCCATTCGGGCTCTCGGGTGATGACAAACATTGTGGTGGTGAGGCCAAAGGCATGAAAAATCCTTAACCATGGCATACGGTCGTGCTTGACCTAGTGTCGAGAGTCAGTAGGATACGTAGGAACCAGCCGTGGTAGCATAGTCGTGTGTGCAAATATGGTAGTTCTAGAGCAAAGGGAGCCATTGTTAAGGGCCATTCGGGTTCTTGGGCGGCAACAAACGCTATGGGTGGAGAGGCCAGAGTTGTCAAAATGCTTTAACCATGGTGCATAGGCGTGCTTGACTTGGTGCGAGGAGCCGTAGGACATGCGAGGAACCGTCCGCGCGGCAAAGAAAAGTCATGTGTGCAAATATGGCGCTTCGGAGCCGTGGAGCCAAGGTTAAGGGCCGTCGGAGCTCTTGAGCTATGGCAAACACTATGGTAGAGAAGCCGAGGTGTCAAAATGCCTTAACCATGGCGTCGGGCATGCTTGATTCGGTGCCGGAGCCATAGGACGCGTTGAACCGACCGTGCGGCGGCATGGTTATGTGTGCAAATATGGCGCTTTGGAGCCGTGGAGCCATGGTTAAGGGCCCTTCGTGCTCTCGAGGTGATGGAAAACTCTATGGTGGAGAGGAGAGAGGCATCAAAATGGCTTAACCATGGCGTACGGGCATGCTTGACCCGGTGCCAAGAGCCATAGGATGCACAGATCCGCCGTGCGTTGCGGCAAGACAACGTGTGTGCAAATATGGAAGTTCGAGTCATGGAGCTGTAGTTAGGGCCGTTCGGGCTCTCGGTGATGATAAACATTGTGGTGGTGAGGCCAGAGGCATCAAAATGCCTTAACTATGGCATACGGTCGTGCTTGACCTAGTGTCGAGAGCCGGGACACGCAGAACCGGCCGTGGGTAGCATAGTCGTGTGTGCAAATATGGCGCTTCTAGAGCCGTGGAGCCATGGTTAAGGGCCATTTGGGTCCTTGGGCGGCAACAAACGCTATGGTGGAGAGGCCAAAGGTGTCAAAATGCCTAACCATGGTGCATGGGCGTGCTTGACTTGGTGCGAGAAGCCGTAGGACGCGCAGGAACTAGCCGTGCGGGCAAAAGAAAAGTCGTGTGTGCAAATATGGCGCTTGGAGCCGTGGAGCCGAGGTTAAGGGCCGTCTCAGCTCTCAAGTGACAACGGCAAATGCTATGGTAGAGAGGCCGAGGGTGTCAAAATGCCTTAACCATGGCATACGGGCATGCTTGACTCGGCCGTGAGCCATAGGACGCGTTGGAACCGACCGTGCGGCAACATGGTCGTGTGTGCAAATATGGTAGTTTTGGAGCCGTGGAGCCATGGTTAAGGGCCCTTCGTGCTCTCGGGTGATGGAAAACTCTATGGTGGAGAGGTGAGAGGCATCAAAATGGCTTAACCATGGCTTACGGGCATGCTTGACCCGGAGACGAGAGCCGTAGGATGCATGATCCGGCCTTGGCAAAGACAAAGTGCAATTATGAATGTTCGAGTCGTGTTGCTATAGTTAAGGGCCGTTCGGGCTCTCGGGTGATGACAAACATTGTGGTGGTGAGGCTAGAGGCATGAAAACACTTAACCATGGCATACGGTCATGCATGACCTAGTGTCGAGAGTCAGTAGGACACGGAGGAACCGGGCCGGTGGCGGTAGCATAGTCGTGTGTGCAAATATGGCGGTTCGAGAGCTGCCATGGTTAAGGGCCATTTGGGTTCTCGGGGCGGCAACAAACGCTGTGGTGGAGAGGCCGAGGTTTCAAAATGCCTTAACCATGGCGCATGGGCATGCTTGACTTGGTGCGAGGAGCCATAGGACGCGCAGGAACCGGCCCGGCGGCAAAGAAAGTCGTGTGTGCAAATATGGCGCTTACGGAGCCGTGGAGCCGAGGTTAAGGGCCGTTCCGCTCTCGAGCAATGGCAAATGCTATGGTAGAGAGGCCGGAGGTGTCAAAATGCCTTAACCATGGCGTACGGGTATGCTTGACTCGCCGGGAGCCATAGGACGTGTTGGAACCGACCACGGCGGGCAAAGATGGTCGTGTGTGCAAATATGGCGCTTTTGGAGCCATGGAGCCGTGGTTAAGGGCCCTTCAGGCTCTCGGGTGATGGAAAACTCTATGGTGGAGAGGTTAGAGGCATCAAAATGGCTTAACCATGGCGTACGGGCGTGCTTGACCCGGTGCCGGGATCCGTAGGATGCACAGGATTCGGCCGTACGGCAGCACAGTCGTGTGTGCAATTATGGATGTTCTGGAGTCGTGGAGCTGTAGTTAAGGGCCGTTCGGGCTCTCGGGTGATGACAAACATTGTGGTGGTGAGGCCAGAGGCGTTAGAATGCCTTAACCATGGCATACGGTCATGCTTGACCTAGTGTCGAGAGCTGTAGGACACGTAGGAACTGGCTGTGCGGTAGCATAGTCGTGTGTCCAAATATTGCAGTTCTAGACCTGTGGAGCCATGGTTAAGGGCCATTCGGGTTCTTGGGCGACAATAAATGCTGTGGTGGAGAGGCCAGAGGCGTCAAAATGCCTTCACCATAGCGCATGGGCGTGCTTGACTTGGTGCGAGGAGCCCGGACGCAGAACCGGCCGTGGGCAAAGAAGTCGTGTGTGCAAATATGACAGCCTTAACGGAGCCGTGGAGCCGAGGTTGAGTGCCGTTCGGGCTCTCGAGTGATAGAAAATGCTATGGTAGAGAGGCTAGAGGTGTCAAAATGCCTTAACCATGGCGCATGGGCATGCTTGACTCGAGGCCGGGAGCCATAGAACGCGTTGGAACCGACCGTGCGGGTTAAAGATGGTCGTGTGTGCAAATATGGTAGTTTTGGAGCCGTGGAGCCATGGTTAAGGGCCCTTCGGCTCTCGTGTGATGGAAAACTCTATGGTGGATAGGTGAGAGGCATCAAAATGGCTTAACCATGGCGTACGGGCGTGCTTGACCCGGTGCCAAGAGCCGTAGGATGCACAGATCCGGCCGTGCGGCAGACAAATGCGTGTGTGCAATTATGGCTGTTCTGCAGTCGTGGAGCTATGGTTAAGGGCCCTTCGGGCTCTCGGGTGATGACAAACATTGTGGTGGTGAGGCCAGAGGCATCAAAATGCCTTAACCATGGCATACGGTCGTGCTTGACCTAGTGTCGAGAGCTGTAGGACACGCACGAACCGGCTGTGCGGTAGCATATTCGTGTGTGCAAATATGGCGCTTCTAGAGCAAAGTGGAGCCATGGTTAAGGGCCATTCGGGTTCTCGGGCGGCAACAAACGCTATGCTAGAGAGGCTGAGGTGTCAAAATGCCTTAACCATGGCACATGGGCGTGCTTGACTTGGTGCGAGGAGCCGTAGGACGTGTAGGAACCGGCCGTGCGGCAGCAAAGTCATGTGTGCAAATATGGCAGTTATGGAGCCGTGAAGCCGAGGTTAAGGGCCGTTCAGGCTCTCGAGCAACGGCAAACGCTATGGTAGAAAGGCCATAGGTGTCAAAATGCCTTAACCATGGCGTACGGGCATGCTTGACTCAGTGCCGGACGCCATAGGACGCGTTGGAACCGACCGTGCGGCAACATGGTTGTGTGTGCAAATATGGCAGTTTTGGAGCCGTGGAGCCATGGTTAAGGGCCCTTCGGGCTCTTGGGTGATGGAAAACTCTATGGTGGAGAGGTGAGAGGCATCAAAATGGCTTAACCATGGCGTACGGGCATGCTTGACCCGGAGACGAGAGCCGTAGGATGCACAGGATCCGGTCGTGTGGCAGCACAGTCGTGTGTGCAATTATGGATGTTCTGGAGTCGTGGAGCTGTAGTTAAGGGCTGTTCGGCTCTCGGGTGATGACAAACATTGTGGTGGTGAGGCCGAGGCATGAAAATGCACTTTAACCATGGCATACGGTCGTGCTTGACCTAGTGTCAAGAGCTGTAGGACACGGAGGAACCTACACAAAGGTAGCATAGTCGTGTGTGCAAATATGGCGCCTTCTAGAGCCGTGGAGCCATGGTTAAGGGCCATTTGGGTTCTCGGGCAGCAACAAAACGCTATGGTGGAGAGGCTAGAGGTGTCAAAATGCCTTAACCATGGCGCATGGGCGTGCTTGACTTGGTGCGAGGAGCCATAGGACGCGCAGGAACCGACCGTGCGGGCAAAGAAAGTTGTGTGTGCAAATATGGCGCTTGGAGCCGTGGAGCCGAGGTTAAGGGCCGTTCAGGCTCTCGAGCAATGGCAAACGCTATGGTAGAGAGGCTAGAGGTGTCAAAATGCCTTAACCCCGGCATACGGCATGCTTGACTCAGCCGGAGCCATAGGACGCGTTGGAACCGACCGCGCGGATGGTCGTGTGTGCAAATATGGCGCTTTTGGAGCCATGGAGCCATGGTTAAGGGCCCTTCGTGCTCTCGGGTGATGGAAAACTCTATGGTGGAGAGGTGAGAGGCATCAAAATGGCTTAACCATGGCGTACGGGCGTGCTTGACCCGGTGCCGAGAGCCGTAGGATGCACAGATCCGGCCGTGCGGCAAAGACAGTCGTGTGTGCAATTATGGATGTTCGAGTCATGGAGCTATAGTTAAGGGCCGTTCGGGCTCTCGGGTGATGACAAACATTGTGGTGGTGAGGCCGAGGCGTCAAAATGCCTTAACCATGGCATACGGTCATGCTTGACCTAGTGTCGAGAGCCGTAGGACACGCACGAACCGGCCGTGCGTAGCATATTCGTGTGTGCAAATATGGCGCTTCTAGAGCTGTGGAGCCATGGTTAAGGGCCATTCAGGTTCTCAGGCGGCAACAAACGCTGTGCTGGAGAGGCTAGAGGTGTCAAAATGCCTTAACCATGGCACATGGGCGTGCTTGACTTGGTGCAAGGAGCCGTAGGACGTGTAGGAACCGGCCGTGCGGCAGCAAAGTCGTGTGTGCAAATATGGCAGTTCTGGAGCTGTGGAGCCGAGGTTAAGGGCCATTCAGCTCTCGAGCAATGGCAAACGCTATGGTAGAGAGGCCAGAGCTGTCAAAATGCCTTAACCATGGCGTACGGGCATGCTTGACTCGGCGAGGAGCCATAGGACGCGTTGGAACCGACCGTGCCGAGGTTAAGGGCCGTTCGTGCTCTCGCGATGGCAAACGCTTATGGTTGTGTGTGCAAATATGGCGCCGGGAGCCGTGGAGCCGTGGGTTTAAGGGCCCTTCGGGCTCTCGGGTGATGGAAAACTCTATGGTGGAGAGGTGAGAGGCATCAAAATGGCTTAACCATGGCGTACGGGCATGCTTGACCCGGAGCCAAGAGCCGTAGGATGCACAGATCCGGTCGTGGGCAAAAGACACAGTCGTGTGTGCAATTATGGATGTTCTCGAGTCGTGGAGCTGTAGTTAAGGGCCGTTCGGCTCTCGGGTGATGACAAACATTGTGGTGGTGAGGCCGAGGCATGAAAACACTTTAACCATGGCATTCGGTCGTGCTTGACCTAGTGTCGAGAGCCGTAGGATACGGGAGGAACCGGGCCGTGCGGTAGCATAGTCGTGTGTGCAAATATGGCGGTTCTAGAGTCAGTGGAGCCATGGTTAAGGGCCATTTGGGTTCTCGAGCAGCAACAAACGCTATGGTGGAGAGGCTAGAGGTGTCAAAATGCCTTAACCATGGTGCATGGGCGTGCTTGACTTGGTGCGAGGAGCCATAGGACGCGCAGGAACCGGCCGTGCGGCAAAGAAAAGTCGTGTGTGCAAATATGGCGCTTCCGGAGCCATGGAGCCGAGGTTAAGGGCCGTTCGGCTCTCGAGCAATGGCAAACGCTATGGTAGAGAGGCTAGAGGTGTCAAAATGCCTTAACCATGGCGTACGGGCATGCTTGACTCGCCGGGAGCCATAGGACGCGTTGGAACCGACCGGCGGCAACATGGTCGTGTGTGCAAATATGGCAGTTTTGGAGCCGTGGAGCCGTGGTTAAGGGCCCTTCGGGCTCTCGGGTGATGGAAAACTCTATGGTGGAGAGGTGAGAGGCATCAAAATGGCTTAACCATGGCGTACGGCATGCTTGACCCGGTGCCATAGAGCCGTAGGATGCACGGGATCCGGCCGTGCGGCAAAGCACGGTCGTGTGTGCAATTATGGATGTTTTATAGTCGTGGAGCCGTAGTTAAGGGCCGTTCGGGCTCTCGGGTGATGACAAACATTGTGGTGGTGAGGCCGGAGAGGCATGAAAATGCACTTAACCATGGCATACGGTCGTGCTTGACCTAGTGTCGAGAGCCGTAGGATGCACAGGAACCGGCCGTGCGGTAGCATAGTCGTGTGTGCAAATATGGCAGTTCTAGAGCCGTGGAGCCATGGTTAAGGGCCATTCGGGTTCTCGACAACAAACGCTATGGTGGAGAGGCTAGGCAGGTGTCAAAATGCCTTAACCATGGCACATGGGCGTGCTTGACTTGGTGCGAGGAGCCATAGGACGCGTAGAACCGGCCGTGCGGCAAGAAAAGTCATGTGTGCAAATATGGCGCTTATGGAGCCGGAAGCCGGTTAAGGGCCGTTCGAGCCGAGGTTAAAATGCCTTAACCATGCGCGGGCATGCTTGACTTGGTGTTGGGATCCATCGAGCAATGGCAAACGCCGTGGATGGTAGAGAATGGCAAACGCTATGGTAGAGAGGTGTCAAAATGCCTTAACCATGGCGTACGGGCATGCTTGACTCGGTGCCGGAGCCATAGGACGCGTTGGAACCGACCGTGCGGCCGATGGTTGTGTGTGCAAATATGGCAGCTTTTGGAGCCGTGGAGCCGTGGTTAAGGGCCCTTCGGCTCTCGGGTGATGGAAAACTCTATGGTGGAGAGGTGAGAGGCATCAAAATGGCTTAACCATGGCGTACGGGCATGCTTGACCCGGTGCCGAGATCCGTAGGATGCACAGGATCCGGCCGTGCGCGGCAGGTCGTGTGTGCAATTATGGATGTTCGGAGTCGTGGAGCTATAGTTAAGGGCCGTTCGGGCTCTCGGGTGATGACAAACATTGTGGTGGTGAGGCCAAAGGCATCAAATGCCTTAACCATGGCATACGGTCGTGCTTGACCTAGTGTCGAGAGCTATAGGACACGCAGGAACCGGGCCGTGCGGTAGCATAGTCGTGTGTGCAAATATGGCGCTTCTAGAGCCGTGGAGCCATGGTTAAGGGCCATTCGGGTTCTCGGGCGGCAATAAATGCCGTGGTGGGAGAGGCTAGAGGTGTCAAAATGCCTTAACCATGGCGCATGGGCGTGCTTGACTTGGTGCGAGGAGCCGTAGGATGCGCAGGAACCGTGAGCCGTGCGGCGAGCAAAAACGTCGTGTGTGCAAATATGGCGGGGAGCCGTGGAGCCGAGGTTAAGTGCCGTTCAGGCTCTCGAGCGATGGCAAACGCTATGGTAGAGAGGCTAGAGGTGTCAAAATGCCTTAACCATGGCGTACAGGCATGCTTGACTCAGAGCCGGGAGCCATAGAACGCGTTGGAACCGACCGTGCGGCAGCATGGTCGTGTGTGCAAATATGGCAGTTTTGGAGCCGTGGAGCCATGGTTAAGGGCCCTTCAGGCTCTTGGGTGATGGAAAACTCTATGGTGGAGAGGTGAGAGGCATCAAAATGGCTTAACCATGGCGTACGGGCGTGCTTGACCCGGTGCCGAGAGCCGTAGGATGCACAGATCCGGTCGTGCGCCAAAGACACGATCATGTGTGCAATTATGGATGTTCTGAGTCGTGGAGCCAGTAGTTAAGGGCCGTTCGGGCTCTCGGGTGATGACAAACATTGTGGTGGTGAGGCCGAGGCGTCAAAACGCCTTAACCATGGCATACGGTCGTGCTTGACCTAGTGTCGAGAGCTGTAGGACACGCACTAACCGGGCCAGTGCGGTAGCATATTCGTGTGTGCAAATATGGTAGTTCTAGAGCCGTGGAGCCATGGTTAAGGGCCATTCGTGTTCTCGGCGGCAACAAACACTTGTGCTAGAGAGGCTAGAGGTGTCAAAATGCCTTAACCATGGCACATGGGCGTGCTTGACTTGGTGCGAGGAGCCGTAGGACGTGTAGGAACCGGCGTGCGGCAAGCAAGTCGTGTGTGCAAATATGGCGGTTATGGAGCCGTGGAGCCGAGGTTAAGGGCCGTTCGTGCTCTCGAGCATGGCAAACGCTATGGTAGAGAGGCTAGAGGTGTCAAAATGCCTTAACCATGGCGTACGGGCATGCTTGACTCAGTGTTGGGAGCCATAGGACGCGTTGGAACCGACCGTGCGGCAAAGATGGTCGTGTGTGCAAATATGGTAGTTTGGAGCCGTGGAGCCGAGGTTAAGGGCCGTTCGTGCTCTCGAGCAATGGCAAACGCTATGGTAAAGAGGCCGAGGAACCATCAAAATGCCTTAACCATGGCGTACGGGCATGCTTGACTCGGTGCCGAGAGCCATAGGATGTGTTGGAACCAACCGTGCGGCATGGTTGTGTGTGCAATTGTGGAAGTTTTAGAGCCGTGGAGCCATGGTTAAGGGCCCTTCGGGCTCTCGGGTGATGAAAAACATTATGGTGGAGAGGTGAGAGGCATCAAAATGGCTTAACCATGGCGTACGGTTGTGCTTGACCTAGTGTCGAGAGCTGTAGGATGCACGCATCCGGCCGTGGAGCCATGCGGCAGCATATTCGTGTGTGCAATTATGGTTGTTCTCGAGTCAGAGCCATGTTAAGGGCCATTTAGGTTCTCGGTGATGACAAACATTGTGGTGGTGAGGCCAGAGGCGTCAAAATGCCTTAACCATGGCATACGGTCGTGCTTGACCTAGTGCCGAGGAGCTGTAGGACACGCAGGAACCGGCCGTGCGGTAGCATAGTCGTGTGTGCAAATATGGCAGTTCTAGAGCCGTGGAGCCATGGTTAAGGGCCATTCAGGCTCTCGAGCAACGGCAATAAACACCTATGGTGTGGGAGGCCAAAGGTGTCAAAATGCCTTAACCATGGCACATGGGCATGCTTGACTTGGTGCGAGGAGCCATAGGACGCGTAGGAACCGCCGTGCGGCAGAAAGGTCGTGTGTGCAAATATGGCGCTTCCGGGAGCCGTGGAGCCGAGGTTAAGGGCCATTCAAGCTCTCGAGCGACGGCAAACGCTATGGTAGAGAGGCCGGAGGTGTCAAAATGCCTTAACCATGGCGTACGGGCATGCTTGACTCGCAGTAGCCATAGGAGCCATAGGACGCGTTGGAACCGACCATGCGGCAGATGGTCGTGTGTGCAAATATGGCGCTTTTGGAGCCGTGGAGCCATGGTTAAGGGCCCTTCGGCTCTTGGGTGATGGAAAACTCTATGGTGGACAGGTGAGAGGCATAAAAATGGCTTAACCATGGCGTACGGGCGTGCTTGACCCGGTGCCGAGAGCCGTAGGATGCACAGATCCGGCCGTGCGCGGCACGATCATGTGTGCAATTATGGATGTTCGGAGTCGTGGAGCCATAGTTAAGGGCCGTTCGGGCTCTCGGGTGATGACAAACATTGTGGTGGTGAGGCCGAGGGCGTCAAAATGCCTTAACCATGGCATACGGTCATGCTTGACCTAGTGTCGAGAGCCGTAGGACACGCACGAACCGGGTTGTGCGGTAGCATATTCGTGTGTGCAAATATGGTAGTTCTAGAGCTGTGGAGCCAAGGTTAAGGGCCATTCAGGTTCTCGGGCGGCAACAAATGCTGTGGTGGAGAGGCTAGAGGTGTCAAAATGCCTTAACCATGGCATACGGGCGTGCTTGACTTGGTGCGAGGAGCCGTAGGACGCGTAGGAACCGGCCGTGCGGCAGCAAAGTCGTGTGTGCAAATATGGCAGTTCTGGAGCCGTGGAGCCGAGGTTAAGGGCCGTTCAGGCTCTCGAGTGATGGCAAATGCTATGGTAGAGAGGCCAGAAGTGTCAAAATGCTTAACCATAGCGTACGGGCATGCTTGACTCATAGCCGGGAGCCAAAGAACGCGTTGGAACCGACCGCGGCGGCATGGTCGTGTGTGCAAATATGGCGGTTTTGGAGCCGTGGAGCCATGGTTAAGGGCCCTTCGGGCTCTCGGGTGATGGAAAACTCTATGGTGGATAGGTGAGAACCATCAAAATGGCTTAACCATAGCGTACGGCGTGCTTGACCCGGTGCCGAGAGCCGTAGGATGCACGGGATCCGGCCGTGCGGCAAAGACGTGTGTGCAATTATGGATGTTCGGAGTCGTGGAGCTATGGTTAAGGGCCATTCAGGCTCTCGGGTGATGACAAACATTGTGGTGGTGAGGCCAGAGGCATCAAAATGCCTTAACCATGGCGTACGGTTGTGCTTGACCTAGTGTCGAGAGCTGTAGGACACGCACGAACCGGCTGTGCGGTAGCATATTCGTGTGTGCAAATATGGCAGTTCTAGAGCTATGGAGCCATGGTTAAGGGCCATTCGGGTTCTCGGGCGGCAACAAACACTATGGCCGGAGAGGCTAGAGGTGTCAAAATGGCTTATCCATGGCACATGGGCGTGCTTGACTTGGTGCGAGGAGCCGTAGGACGTGTAGGAACCGGCCGTGCGGCAAAGAAAAGTCATGTGTGCAAATATGGTAGTTATAGAGCCGTGGAGCCGAGGTTAAGGGCCATTTAGGCTCTCGAGCAACGGCAAACGCTATGGTAGAGAGGCCAAAGGTGTCAAAATGCCTTAACCATGGCGTACGGGCATGCTTGACTCAGTGCCGGGAGCCATAGGACGCGTTGGAACCGACCGTGCGGTAGCATAGTCGTGTGTGCAAATATGGCGCTTCCGAGCCGTGGAGCCGAGGTTAAGGGCCGTTCGTGCTCTCAGCGATGGCAAACGCTATGGTAGAGAGGCCGAGGTGTCAAAATGCCTTAACCATGGCGTACGTGCATGCTTGACTCGGCCGGAGCCATAGAACGCGTTGGAACCGACCGTGCGGCAAAGCATGGTCGTGTGTGCAAATATGGCGTTTTGGAGCCGTGGAGCCATGGTTAAGGGCCCTTCGGGCTCTCGGGTGATGGAAAACTCTATGGTGGACAGGTGAGAGGCATCAAAATGGCTTAACCATGGCGTACGGCGTGCTTGACCCGGTGCCGAGAGCCGTAGGATGCACAGGATCCGACCGTGCGGCAAAGACACGGTCGTGTGTGCAATTATGGATGTTCGGAGTCGTGGAGCTATATTTAAGGGCCGTTCGGGCTCTCGGGTGATGACAAACATTGTGGTGGTGAGGCCAAGGCATCAAAATGCCTTAACCATGGCATACGGTCGTGCTTGACCTAGTGTCGAGGGTCATAGGACACGCACGAACCGGGCCGTGCGGTAGCATATTCGTGTGTGCAAATATGGTAGTTCTAGAGCCGTGGAGCCATGGTTAAGGGCCATTCAGGTTCTCGGGCAGCAACAAACACTGTGCTGGAGAGGCTAGAGGTGTCAAAATGCCTTAACCATGGCACATGGGCGTGCATGACTTGGTGCGAGGAGCCGTAGGACGTGTAGGAACCGGCCGTGCGGCAGCAAAGTCGTGTGTGCAAATATGGCAGTTATGGAGCCGTGGAGCCAAGGTTAAGGGTCGTTCAGGCTCTCGAGCGACGGCAAACGCTATGGTAGAGAGGCTAGAGGTGTCAAAATGCCTTAACCATGGTGTACGGGCATGCTTGACTCGATCTTTGGGGAGCCATAGGACGTGTTGGAACCGACCGTGCGGGCAAGATGGTCGTGTGTGCAAATATGGCGGTTTGGAGCCGTGGAGCGAGGTTAAGGGCCATTCGGGCTCTCGGCGATGGCAAATGCTATGGTAGAGAGGCCGGAGGTGTCAAAATGCCTTAACCACGGCGTACGGGCATGCTTGACTCAGTGCCGAGAGCCATAGGATGTGTTGGAATCGACCGTGCGGCAGCATGGTTGTGTGTGCAAATATGGCAGTTTTATAGCCGTGGAGCCGTGGTTAAGGGCCCTTCAGGCTCTCGGGTGATGAAAAACTCTATGGTGGAGAGGTGAGAGGCATCAAAATGGCTTAACCATGGCGTACAAGCATGCTTGACCCGGTGCCGAGAGCCATAGGATGCACAGGATCCGGCTGTGTGGCAGCACAGTCGTGTGTGCAATTATGGATGTTCTGGAGTCGTGGAGCTGTAGTTAAGGGCCGTTCGGGCTCTCGGGTGATGACAAACATTGTGGTAGTGAGGCCAAAGGCATCAAAATGCCTTAACCATGGCATACGGTCGTGCTTGACCTAGTGTCGAGAGCTATAGGACACGCAGGAACCGGCTGTGCGGTAGCATAGTCGTGTGTGCAAATATGGCAGTTCTAGAGCTGTGGAGCCATGGTTAAGGGCCATTCGGGTTCTCGGGCGGCAATAAACACTGTGGTGGAGAGGCCAGAGGTGTCAAAACACCTTAACCATAGCGCATGGGCGTGCTTGACTTGGTGTGAGGAGCCGTAGGATGCGCAGGAACCGGCCGTGCGGCAGCAAAGTCGTGTGTGCAAATATGGCAGTTCTGGAGCCGTGGAGCCGAGGTTAAGTGCCATTCAGGCTCTCGAGTGATCGCAAACGCTATAGTAGAGAGGCTAGAGGTGTCAAAATGCCTTAACCATGGCGTATGTGCATGCTTGACTCGGTGCCGGGAGCCAAAGAACGCGTTGGAACCGACCGTGCGGCAAAGCATGGTCGTGTGTGCAAATATGGCGCTTTGGAGCCGTGGAGCCATGGTTAAGGGCCCTTCAGGCTCTCAGGTGATGGAAAACTCTATGGTGGATAGGTGAGAAGCATCAAAATGGCTTAACCATGGCGTACAGGCGTGCTTGACCCGGTGCCGAGAGCCGTAGGATGCACAGGATCCGGCCGTGCGGCAGCACAGTCGTGTGTGCAATTATGGATGTTCTGGAGTCGTGGAGCTGTAGTTAAGGGCCATTCAGGCTCTCGGGTGATGACAAACATTGTGGTGGTGAGGCCAGAGGTGTCAAAATGCCTTAACCATGGCATACGGTTGTGCTTGACCTAGTGTCGAGAGCTGTAGGACACGCACGAACCGGCTGTGCGGTAGCATATTCGTGTGTGCAAATATGGCAGTTCTAGAGCTGTGGAGCCATGGTTAAGGGCCATTCGGGTTCTCGGGTGGCAACAAACACTGTGCTGGAGAGGCTAGAGGTGTCAAAATGGCTTATCCATGGCACATGGGCGTGCTTGACTTGGTGCGAGGAGCCGTAGGACGTGTAGGAACCGGCCGTGCGGCAGCAAAGTCATGTGTGCAAATATGTCATGTGGGCCGTGCAAATAAACGCTGGTAGAGAGGCCAAAGGTGTCAAAATGCCTAACCATGGAGCCGTGGAGCCGAGGTTATGGGCCGTGGTCGTGTGTGCAAATCGAGGAGCCGTGGAGCAAACGGGCCGTGGTAGAGCGATGGCAAATGCTATGGTAGAGGTGTCAAAATGCCTTAACCATGGTGTACGGGCATGCTTGACTCAAAATTCGGCTGTGCAAATATGGAGCCATAGGACACGTTGGAACCGACCGTGCGGCGCAAAATGGTCGTGTGTGCAAATATGGCGCCTAGAGCCGTGAGCCGAGGTTAAGGGCCGTTCGGGCTCTCGAGCGATGGCAAACGCTATGGTAGAGAGGCCGAGGTGTCAAAATGCTTTAACCACGGCGTACGTGCATGCTTGACTCCGTGCCGAGAGCCATAGGATGTGTTGGAACCGACCGTGCGGCAAAGATGGTTGTGTGTGCAAATATGGCAGTTCTAGAGCGGTGGAGCCATGGTTAAGGGCCCTTCGGGCTCTTGGGTGATGAAAAACTCTATGGTGGAGAGGTGAGAGGCATCAAAATGGCTTAACCATGGCGTACGGGCGTGCTTGACCCGGTGCCGAGAGCCGTAGGATGCACAGGATCCGGCCGTGCGGCAGCACAGTCGTGTGTGCAATTATGGATGTTCTGGAGTCGTGGAGCTGTAGTTAAGGGCCGTTCGGGCTCTCGGGTGATGACAAACATTGTGGTAGTGAGGCCAAAGGCGTCAAAATGCCTTAACCATGGCATACGGTCGTGCTTGACCTAGTGTCGAGAGCTATAGGACACGCAGGAACTGGCTGTGCGGTAGCATAGTCGTGTGTGCAAATATGGCAGTTCTAGAGCTGTGGAGCCGTGGTTAAGGGCCATTCGGGTTCTCGGGCGGCAATAAACACTGTGGTGGAGAGGCCAGAGGTGTCAAAACGCCTTAACCATGGTGCATGGGCATGATTGACTTGGTGCGAGGAGCCATAGGACGCGTAGGAACCGGCCGTGCGGGGCAAAGAAAAGTCGTGTGTGCAAATATGGCAGCTTCGAGCCATGGAGCCGAGGTTAAGGGCCATTCGGCTCTCGAGCGATGACAAACGCTATGGTAGAGAGGCCAGAGGTGTCAAAATGCCTTAACCATGGCGTACGGCATGCTTGACTCGGTGCCGAGCCATAGGACGTGTTGGAACCGACTCGGTGCCGGAGCCATAGGACGCGTTGGAACCGACCATGCGGCGGCATGGTCGTGTGTGTAAATATGGCAGTTTTACAGCCGTGGAGCCATGGTTAAGGGCCCTTCAAGCTCTCGGGTGATGGAAAACTCTATGGTGGAGAGGTGAGAGGCATAAAAATGGCTTAACCATGGCGTATGGGCGTGCTTGAACCGGTGCCGAGAGCCGTAGGATGCACAGGAACCGGCCGTGCGCCGACATCGGTGTGTGTGCAAATATGGCAGTTTTGGAGTCGTGGAGCCATGGTTAAGGGCCGTTCGGGCTCTCGGGTGATGACAAACATTGTGGTGGTGAGGTGAGAGGCGTCAAAATGCCTTAACCATGGCGTATGGGCGTGCTTGAACCGGTGCCGAGAGCCGTAGGATGCACAGGAACCGGCCGTGCGGTAGCACAATCGTGTGTGCAAATATGGTAGTTCTAGAGGTGTGGAGCCATGGTTAAGGGCCATTCGGGTTCTCGGGCGGCAACAAATGCTGTGGTGGAGAAGCCAGAGGCGTCAAAATGCCTTAACCATAGCGCATGGGCGTGCTTGACTTGGTGTGAGGAGCCGTAGGATGCGCAGGAACCGGCCGCGGGCAAAGAAAGTCGTGTGTGCAAATATGGCGGTTCTAGAGCCGTGGAGCCGAGGTTAAGTGCCGTTCGGTGCTCTCGAGTGATGGCAAATGCTATGGTAGAGAGGCCGAGAGGTGTCAAAACGCCTTAACCATGCCGTACAGGCATGCTTGACTCGAGCCGGAGCCAAAGAACGCGTTGGAACCGGCCGTGCGGCAAAGATGGTCGTGTGTGCAAATATGGCGCTTTGGAGCCGTGGAGCCATGGTTAAGGGCCCTTCAGGCTCTCACGTGATGGAAAACTCTATGGTGGACAGGTGAGAGGTGTCAAAATGGCTTAACCATGGCGTACAGGCAGGCGTGCTTGACTCAGAGCCGGGAGCCAAAGAACGCGTTGGAACCGACCGTGCGGCGGCAAAGACGTGTGTGCAAATATGGCGCTTTGGAGCCGTGGAGCCATGGTTAAGGGCCCTTCGTGCTCTCGGTGATGGAAAACTCTATGGTGGACAGGTGAGAGGCATCAAAATGGCTTAACCATGGCGTACGGCGTGCTTGACCCGGTGCCGAGAGCCGTAGGATGCACAGATCCGGCCGTGCGGTAGCACATCGTGTGTGCAATTATGGATGTTCTGAGTCGTGGAGCCATAGTTAAGGGTCGTTCAGGCTCTCGGGTGGCAACAAACATTGTGGTGGTGAGGCCGAGGTGTCAAAATGCCTTAACCATGGCACATGGTCATGCTTGACCTAGTGTCGAGAGCAGTAAGACATGCACGAACCGGCCGTGCGGGCAAAGAAAGTCGTGTGTGCAAATATGGCGCTTATGGAGCCGTGGAGCCATGGTTAAGGGCCATTCGGGTTCTCGGGCGGCAACAAACGCTGTGGTGGAGAGGCCAGAGGTGTCAAAATGCCTTAACCATGGCACATGGGCATGCTTGACTTGGTGCGAGGAGCCGTAGGATGCGTTGGAACCGGCCGTGCGGGCAAAGAAAGTCGTGTGTGGAAATATGGCGTTTTGGAGCCGTGGAGCCATGGTTAAGGGCCCTTCGGGCTCTCGAGCGATGGCAAATGCTATGGTAGAGAGGCCGGAGAGGCATCAAAATGGCTTAACCATGGTGTACGGGCGTGCTTGACCCAAAGGTTAGCCATAGGATGCGTTGAACCGACCGTGTGGCAGCACGGTCGTGTGTGGAAATATGGCGCTTTTGGAGCCATGGAGCCGTGGTTAAGGGCCCTTCGTGCTCTCGGGTGATGACAAACATTATGGTGGTGAGGCCGAGGCATCAAAATGCCTTAACCATGGCATACGATCGTGCTTGACCTTGTGCCGAGAGCCGTAGGACACGCAAGAACCGGCCGTGCGCGGCAAAGACATCGTGTGTGCAAATATGGCGCTTCTAGAGTCGTGGAGCTGTTGTTAAGGGCCATTCGGGCTCTCGGGTGGCAACAAATGCTGTGCTAGAGAGGCCGAGGTGTCAAAACGCCCTAACCATGGTGCATGGGTGTGCTTTACTTGGTGCTAGGAGTCGTAGGACGCGCAGGAACCAGGCCGTGCGGCAAAAAAGTCGTGTGTGCAAATATGGCGCTCGAGCCGTGGAGCCGAGGTTAAGGGCATTCGTGCTCTCGAGCTATGGCAAACGCTATGGTAGATAGGGCGAGGTGTCAAAATGCCTTAACCATGGCGTACGGGCATGCTTGACTCGGTCGGGAGCCAAAGAACGCGTTGGAACCGACCGTGCGGCGATGGTCGTGTGTGCAAATATGGCGCTTTTGGAGCCGTGGAGCCGTGGTTAAGGGCCCTTCGTGCTCTTGGGTGATGGAAAACTCTATGGTGGTGAGGTGAGAGACATCAAAATGGCTTAACCATGGCGTACAGCGTGCTTGACCCGTGCCGAGAGCCGTAGGATGCACAGGATCCGACCGTGCGGCAAAGAAAGTCGTGTGTGTGCAATTATGGATGTTCTAGAGTCGTGGAGCTATAGTTAAGGGCCATTCGGGCTCTCGGGTGATGACAAACATTGTGGTGGTGAGGCCGAGGCATCAAAATGCCTTAACCATGGCATATGGTCATGCTTGACCTAGTGTCGAGAGCCGTAGGACACGCAGAACCTACTGCCGTGCGGTAGCATAGTCGTGTGTGCAAATATGGCGCTTCTAGAGCTATGGAGCCATGGTTAAGGGCCATTCGGTTCTCGGGCGGCAACAAATGCCGTGGTGGAGAGGCCGAGGTGTCAAAACGCCTTAACCATGGCGCATGGGCGTGCTTGACTTGGTGCGAGGAGCCGTAGGACGCGCAGAACCGGCCGTGCGGTAGCAAAGTCGTGTGTGCAAATATGGCAGTTTTGGAGCCATGGAGCCGAGGTTAAGGGCCGTTCATGCTCACGATCAATGGTGAAAGCTATGGTAGAGAGGCCAGAGGTGTCAAAATGCCTTAACCATGGCGTACAGGCATGCTTGACTCAGTGCCGGGAGCCATAGAATGCGTTGGAACCGACTGTGCGGCAGCATGGTCGTGTGTTCAAATATGGCAGTTTTGGAGCCGTGGAGCCATGGTTAAGGGCCCTTCAGGCTCTCGGGTGATGGAAAACTCTATGGTGGAGAGGTGAGAGGCATCAAAATGGCTTAACCAAGGCGTACAGGCGTGCTTGACCCGGTGCCGAGAACCGTAGGATGCACAGGATCCGGCCGTGCGGCAGCACAGTTGTGTGTGCAATTATGGATGTTCTGGAGTCGTGGAGCTGAGAGGCATCAAAATGGCTTAACCATGGCATACGGCCGTGCTTGACCTAGTGTCGAGAGCTGTAGGACACGCACGAACCGGCTGTGCGGTAGCATATTCGTGTGTGCAAATATGGCAGTTCTAGAGCTGTGGAGCCAAGGTTAAGGGCCATTCGGGTTCTCGGGCGACAACAAACGCTGTGGTAGAGAGGCCAGAGGTGTCAAAATGCCTTAACCATGGCACATGGGTGTGCTTGACTTGGTGCGTGGAGCCGTAGGATGCGTAGGAACCGACCGTGCGGCAGCAAAGTTGTGTGTGCAAATATGGCAGTTCTGGAGCCGTGGAGCCGAGGTTAAGGGCCGTTCATGCTCTCGAGCGATGGCAAACGCTATGGTAGAGAGGCCAGAGGTGTCAAAATGCCTTAACCATGGCGTACAGGCATGCTTGACTCGCCGGGAGCCATAGAACGCGTTGGAACCGACCATGCGGCGGATGGTCGTGTGTGCAAATATGGCGCTTTGGAGCCGTGGAGCCATGGTTAAGGGCCCTTCGGCTCTCGGGTGATGGAAAACTCTATGGTAGAGAGGCTAGAGGCATCAAAATGGCTTAACCATGGGGTATGGGCGTGCTTGACCCAGTGCCGAGTGTCTTAGGATGCGCAGGATCCGGCCGTGCGGCAGCACAGTCGTGTGTGCAAATATGGAAGTTCTGGAGTCGTGGAGGTGTGGTTAAGGGCCGTTTGGGCTCTCAGGTGATGACAAACATTGTGGTGGTGAGGCCAGAGGCATCAAAATGCCTTAACCATGGCATACGGTCATGCTTGACCTAGTGCCGAGAGCTGTAGGACACGCAGAACCGGGCGTGCGGTAGCATAGTCGTGTGTGCAAATATGGCAGCTTCTAGAGCTATAGAGCCATGGTTAAGGGCCATTCGGGTTCTCGGCAACAAACACTATGGTGGAGAGGCCGAGGTGTCAAAATGCCTTAACCATGGCACATGGGCGTGCTTGACTTGGTGCGAGGAGTCAGGGACGCGCAGAACCGGCCGTCGGCGGCAAGAAAGTCGTGTGTGCAAATATGGCGGTTCGGGAGCCGTGGAGCCGAGGTTAAGGGTTGTTCGTGCTCTCGAGCGACGGCAAACGCTATGGTAGAGAGGCCGAGGTGTCAAAATGCCTTAACCATGGCGTACGGGCATGCTTGACTCAATGCCTGGAGCCATAGGACGCGTTGGAACCAACCGTGCGGCAGCAGGGTCATGTGTGCAAATATGGCAGTTTTGGAGCCGTGGAGCCGTGGTTAAGGGCCCTTTAGGCTCTCGGGTGATGGAAAACTCTATGGTGGAGAGGTGAGAGGCATCAAAATGGCTTAACCATGGTGTACGGGCGTGCTTGACCCGGTGCCGAGAGCCGTAGGATGCACAGGATTCGGCCGTGCGGTAGTACAGTTGTGTGTGCAATTATGGATGTTCTGGAGTCGTCGAGCTGTAGTTAAGGGCTGTTCGAGCTCTCAGGTGATGACAAACATTGTGGTGGTGAGGCTAGAGGCGTCAAAATACCTTAACCATGGCATACGTTCGTGCTTGACCTAGTGTCGAGAGCCGTAGGACACGTAGGAACCGGGCCGTGCGGTAGCATAGTCGTGTGTGCAAATATGGCGCTTCTAGAGCTGTGGAGCCATGGTTATGGGCCATTCGGTTCTCGGCGGCAACAAACACCGTGGTGGAGAGGCCGAGGTGTCAAAATGCCTTAACTATGGTGCATGGGCGTGCTTGTCTTGGTGCGAGGAGCCGTAGGACGCGCAGAACCGGCCGTGCGGCAAAGAAAGTCGTGTGTGCAAATATGGCGCTTACGGAGCCGTGGAGCCGAGGTTAAGGGCCGTTCATGCTCTCGAGAGATGGCAAACGCTATGGTAGAGAGGCCGAGGTGTCAAAATGCCTTAACCATGGCATACGTGCATGCTTGACTCCGGTCTTTGGGAGCCATAGAACGCGTTGGAACCGACCGTGCGGCAGATGGTCGTGTGTGCAAATATGGCGCTTTTGGAGCCGTGGAGCCATGGTTAAGGGCCCTTCGTGCTCTCGGGTGATGGAAAACACTATGGTGGGGAGATGAGAGGCATCAAAATGGCTTAACCATGGGGTATGGGCGTGCTTGACCCGGTGCCGAGAGCCGTAGGATGCATAGGATCCGGCCGTGCGGCAGCACAGTCGTGTGTGCAATTATGGATGTTCTGGAGTCGTGGAGCTGGGAGGCGTCAAAATGCCTAACCATGGCATATGGTCGTGCTTGACCTAGTGTCGAGAGTTGTAGAACACGCACGAACCGGCTGTGCGATAGCATATTCGTGTGTGCAAATATGGCAGTTCTAGAGCCGTGGAGCCATGGTTAAGGGCCATTCGGGTTCTCGGGCGGCAACAAACGCTCGTGGTGGAGAGGCCAGGGTGTCAAAATGCCTTAACCATGGCACATGGGTGTGCTTGACTTGGTGCGAGGAGTCAGAGGACGCGTAGGAACCGGCCGTGCGGCGGCAAAGAAAGTCGTGTGTGGAAATATGGCGGTTATGGAGCCGTGGAGCCGAGGTTAAGCGCCGCTTCGTGCTCTCGAGCGACGGCAAATGCTATGGTAGAGAGGCCGAGGTGTCAAAATGCCTTAACCATGGCATACGGGGATGCTTGACTCGGTCCGGGAGCCATAGGACGTGTTGCAACCGACCGTGTGGCGGCATGGTCGTGTGTGCAAATATGGCGCTTTTGGAGCCGTGGAGCCGTGGTTAAGGGCCCTTCAAGCTCTTGGGTGATGGAAAACCCTATGGTGGAGAGGTGAGAGGCATCAAAATGGCTTAACCATGGGGTATGGGCATGCTTGACCCAGTGGCGAGCGTAGTAGGATGCACAGGATCCGGCCGTGCGGCAAAGACAAGTCGTGTGTGCAAATATGGAAGTTCGGAGTCGTGGAGGTGTGGTTAAGGGCCGTTCGGGCTCTCGGGTGATGACAAACATTGTGGCGGTGAGGCCGAGGCATCAAAATGCCTTAACCATGGCATACGGTCATGCTTGACCTAGTGCCGAGAGCCGTAGGACACGCAGGAACCGGCCGTGCGGTAGCATAGTCGTGTGTGCAAATATGGCGCTTCTAGAGCCGTGGAGCCATGGTTAAGGGCCATTCGGGTTCTCGAGCGGCAAGAAACCCTATGGTGGAGAGGCCGAGGTGTCAAAATGCCTTAACCATGGCGCATGGGCATGCTTGACTTGGTGCGAGGAGCCGTAGGACGCGCAGAACCGGCCGTGCGGCAAAGCAAAGTCGTGTGTGCAAATATGGCGCTTACGAGCCGTGGAGCCGAGGTGAAGGGCCAGTTGAGGCTCTTGAGCGACGGCGAACGCTATGGTAGAGAGGCCAGAGGTGTTAAAATGCCTTAACCATGGCGTACGGGCATGCTCGACTCAATGCCTAGAGCCATAGGACGCGTTGGAACCTTCCGTGCGGCAGTAGGGTCATGTGTGCAAATATGGCAGTTTTGGAGCCGTGGAGCCATGGTTAAGGGCCCTTCAGGCTCTCGGGTGATGGAAAACTCTATGGTGGAGAGGTGAGAGGCATCAAAATGGCTTAACCATGGCGTACGGGCGTGCTTGACCCGGTGCCGAGAGCCGTAGGATGCACAGGATTCGGCCGTGCGGTAGTACAACTTGTGTGTGCAATTATGGATGTTCGAGTCGTGGAGCTGTAGTTAAGGGTCGTTCGGGCTCTTGAGTGATGACAAACATTGTGGTGGTGAGGCCGAGGCGTCAAAACGCCTTAACCATGGCATACGTTCGTGCTTGACCTAGTGTCGAGAGCCGTAGGACACGTGGAACCGGGCCGGCGGTAGCATAGACGTGTGTGCAAATATGGCGGTTCTAGAGCCGTGGAGCCATGGTTAAGGGCCATTCGTGTTCTCGGCGGCAACAAACACCGTGGTGGAGAGGCCGAGGTGTCAAAATGCCTTAACCATGGTGCATGGGCGTGCTTGTCTTGGTGCGAGGAGCCGTAGGACGCGCAGAACCGGCCATGCGGCGAAAGTCGTGTGTGCAAATATGGCGGTTCGGGAGCCGTGGAGCCGAGGTTAAGGGCCGTTCATGCTCTCGAGCGACGGCAAACGCTATGGTAGAGAGGCCAAAGGTGTCAAAATGCCTTAACCATGGCGTACGTGCATGCTTGACTCGGCCGGGAGCCATAGAACGCGTTGGAACCGACCGTGCGGCGGCAGCATGGTCGTGTGTGCAAATATGGCAGTTTTGGAGCCATGGAGCCGTGGTTAAGGGCCCTTCAGGCTCTCGGGTGATGGAAAACACTATGGTGGAGAGATGAGAGGCATCAAAATGGCTTAACCATGGGGTATGGGCGTGCTTGGCCCGGTGCCGAGAGCCGTAGGATGCATAGGATCCGGCTGTGCGGCAGCACAGTCGTGTGTGCAATTATGGATGTTCTGGAGTCATGGAGCTGAGAGGCGTCAAAACGCCTTAACCATGGCATATGGTCGTGCTTGACCTAGTGTCGAGAGCTGTAGAACACGCACGAACTGGCTGTGCGGTAGCATATTCGTGTGTGCAAATATGGCAGTTCTAGAGCTATGGAGCCATGGTTAAGGGCCATTCGGGTTCTCGGGCGGCAACAAACGTTGTGGTGGAGAGGCCAGAGGTGTCAAAATGCCTTAACCATGGCACATGGGCGTGCTTGACTTGGTGCGAGGAGCCGTAGGACGCGTAGGAACCGGCCGTGCGCAAGAAAAGTCGTGTGTGGAAATATGGCGCTTATCGAGCCGTGGAGCCGAGGTTAAGCGCTTCGTGCTCTCGAGTGACGGCAAATGCTATGGTAGAGAGGCCGAGGTGTCAAAATGCCTTAACCATGGCATACGGGCATGCTTGACTCGGTCGGGAGCCATAGGACGTGTTGGAACCGACCGTGCGGCAGCATGGTTGTGTGTGCAAATATGGCAGTTTTGGAGCTGTGGAGCCGTGGTTAAGGGCCCTTCAAGCTCTTGGGTGATGGAAAACTCTATGGTGGAGAGGTGAGAGGCATCAAAATGGCTTAACCATGGGGTATGGGCATGCTTGACCCAGTGGCGAGCGTCGTAGGATGCACAGGATCCGGCCGTGCGGGGCAAAGACGTGTGCGCAAATATGGAAGTTCGAGTCGTGGAGGTGTGGTTAAGGGCCGTTCCGGCTCTTGGGTGATGACAAACATTGTGGCGGTGAGGCCGAGGCATCAAAATGCCTTAACCATGGCATACGGTCATGCTTGACCTAGTGCCGAGAGTCAGTAGGACACGCAGGAACCGGGCGTGCGGTAGCATAGTCGTGTGTGCAAATATGGCAGTTCTAGAGCTGTGGAGCCATGGTTAAGGGCCATTCGGGTTCTCGAGCGGCAAGAAACGCTATGGTGGAGAGGCCAGAGGTGTCAAAATGCCTTAACCATGGCGCATGGGCGTGCTTGACTTGGTGCGAGGAGCTGTAGGACGCGCAGGAACCGGCCGTGCGGCAACAAAGTCGTGTGTGCAAATATGGCGCTTCGGGAGCCGTGGAGCCGAGGTTAAGGGCCGTCGTGCTCTCGAGCGACGGCAAATGCTATGGTAGAGAAGCCAGAGGTGTCAAAATGCCTTAACCAAGGTGTACGGGCATGCTTGACTCAATGCCTGGGGCCATAGGACGCGTTGGAACCGACCGTGCGGCAGCAGGGTCGTGTGTGCAAATATGGCAGTTTTGGAGCCGTGGAGCCATGGTTAAGGGCCCTTCAGGCTCTCGGGTGATGGAAAACTCTATGGTGGAGAGGTGAGAGGCATCAAAATGGCTTAACCATGGGGTACGAGTGTGCTTGAACCGGTATAGAACCGTAGGATGCACGGGATCGGCCATGCGGCGGCAAAGACGTGTGTGCAAATATGGAACTTCGAGTCGTGGAGCTATTGTTAAGGGCCATTCGGGCTCTCGGGTGACGACAAACATTATGGTGGTGAGGCCGAGGTGTCAAAATGCCTTAAACATGGCATACGGTCGTGCTTGACCTAGTGCCGAGAGCCGTAGGACACGCAAGAACCGGCTTTGCGGTAGCATAGTCGTGTGTGCAAATATGGCGCTTCCGAGCCGTGGAGCCATGGTTAAGGGCCATTCGGGTTCTCGAGTGGCAACAAATGCCGTGGCCGGAGAGGCCAGAGGTGTCAAAATGCCTTAACCATGGCGCATGGGCGTGCTTTACTTGGTTCCAGGAGCTGTAGGACGCGCAGGAACCAGGCCGTGCGGCGGCAAAGAAAGTCGTGTGTGCAAATATGGCGCTTCGGAGCCATGGAATCGAGTTTAAGGGCCATTTAGGCTCTCAAGCTATGGCAAATGCTATGGTAGAGAGGCCGAGGTGTCAAAATGCCTTAACCATGGCATACGGGCATGCTTGACTCGGTCGGAGCCATAGAACGCGTTGGAACCGACCGTGCGGCAAAGATGGTCGTGTGTGCAAATATGGCAGCTTTTGGAGCCGTGGAGCCATGGTTAAGGGCCCTTCGTGCTCTTGGGTGATGGAAAACTCTATGGTGGAGAGGTGAGAGATATTCAAAATGGCTTAACCATGGCGTACGTGCGTGCTTGACCCGGTGCCGTGAGCCGTAGGATGCACAGATCCGATCTAGCGCGGCAAAGACGTGTGTGCAATTATGGATGTTCGGAGTCGTGGAGCCAGTAGTTAAGGGCCGTTCGAGCTCTCGTGATGACAAACATTGTGGTGGTGAGGCCGAGGCGTTAGAACGCCTTAACCATGGCATACGGTCATGCTTGACCTAGTGTCGAGAGCTGTAGGACACGCAGGAACCGGCCGTGCGGCAAAGAAAAGTCATGTGTGCAAATATGGCGCTTCGGGAGCCATGGAGCCAAGGTTAAGGGCCGTTCGTGCTTTCAAGCGATAGCAAACGCTATGGTAGAGAGGCTAGAGGTGTCAAAATGCCTTAACCATGGCGTACGGGCATGCTTGACTCAGTGCCGGGAGCCATAGGACACGTTGGAACCGACCGTGCTGTGGGGTATAAACCCCTATACCCGCACGACCCGACTTTAGGCCTGCTCGGACAGAGATCCTTGGCCCAAGAGCGCAAGGCCGACCAGGGCCCAAATCTGGTCGGCTACCTTGGAAGACAAGGAAGGAAGGGCGAGCTAATTGGCGTTGCTGGTCGGCGGTGAAGATATCGATCATAGGAGATCAGATCGGATAAAAGTTGTTACCTTATATGTACATTTGTACCCTGGAAATATCGGGCTTGTAATCCTGCTCCCCACTATATAAGGCGAGCAGGACACCCTCCCAAAACTCATCTCCCCATTAATATACAGACTCGATCAAGAGCACAGGACGTAGGGTATTACACGTATCGTGGCCCAAACCTGTATAAACATAGCGTCTCGTGCCTCTTGATTACATCTCGTTCATCATCTAGCGTGCCTTATCGATCAATCTACTACCATAGGCATACCCTAGGTAGACTGCCGCCGATATTTCGTCGACAGTGGCGCGCCAGGTAGGGGCCGTGCGTCTAGATCTAAAGATGAACAAGATGGTTTCGTTCCCAGCCTCCATGGACCTCGACGACATTGCTCCGATCACCTTGTGATGATGCAGAGGTAACACCGCGTGTCGAGGCGATCGCACTCGACGCTCAGGACGCGACTCCACCGCCAGGACAAGGCTCTGACCTCACGGAGAGGCTGCTAAGGCCGATGGTCCGACCATCGATCCCGCGCTATCAAAGGCACCGGATCGATAACTCAGATCTAATCGAGATGATCGATCACCATGGAGAAGGATTGGCGGAAACTCTCGCCCTCACGGAACCCACGCTCAAGCAACTTGCCGACCTCCGGGTCGATGACGGGTTTATCCCCGTGCAGCAACGAAGGCGCTACAACGCACAGGGGTCCCAGTCAGATCCAGATCAATCCTGATCGGATCGCCCGAGGCCATCATTCAACCGCCCGCCACACCCTACGCTGGATGACAGATCGGCGAGATCAGGTAGCCCCTGCATGTTCGGGCTCAAAAATGCCGCCGCATCCTACGAGGAGCTCTTTCCTCCATTGGTCCCTCGCCACGCACGGTCGGATCCGGCGCCCACCAACCTCGTCCCACTTCGTCAACATGATCACCTCGGGAGGGGACGCCCGACGCCGCAATGCAGCCATCGGACACGGAGGAGTCAAGCATCCCGTCACTCCCTTCCGCCGTAAAGGCGGCACTCGGCGGGTCTCCAGTCAACTCCTTGAAGCACCGGCTACACGCATCCCGCTCCCACCGAGACGCCGAGCTCCATGACGACGCAAGTGTCGCCAATGACGATGGACGTTGATCAAATCGCCGATAACAACACTCCGGATGAGGAGATTTCTCGCCGGCCGCCGAGCCAAATAGGGAAGAGGATAACCTCGAGCACCCTCCCAGCTTCGGCAACACCGTGTTTATGGTCAGCAATGATAAGCCCACCGTCGATAATGAAACTCCCGACCAGCGCCGCGACCGCGCCGCACGCAATGTACATCGTGGCGTCCGGCGCGAACGAGAGCAGCTAGAAGCGCAGTAGCGGGTGGATCAAGCCCGTCATGTCAACCGCAACTTGGCCGATGAGTTCGATCTGGTCGGACAGCGTCGGGTTCACAAAACACCGACAGCTAACATCACGGTAGCCAAGAGCAAGTTGGAGGCACTGCCCAATACTCCCGCGGTCCAGGAGATCATCGACCACTTGATGGCAGCCGAGGGGCAGGTAAATCGCATGCGCCGGGCCGAGGGACCAGAAGCCCCGGCACCGTCCGCTCAACGCAGCCGCCACCCAAAATTAGGGGAAAGATCTGCGAATCATGAGCCAAGCAACGACGCCTCGCTCTTCGTCACTCCGGGGACTCCAGTTCCGACTACTCCAGCCGAGACGTACGATCGGTAAACC
>JAENPR010002699.1:0-10000 GCA_018135685.1 Themeda triandra | reverse complement strand
AGGCCCCAGGCCCAGGCCTGCGGCTGGCTCAGGCCCAGCCCAGGCCCTAGGCCAGGGCCTTGGCCCAGGCCTGGCCCAGGCCCAGGCCTAGGCCTAGGCTCAGGCCTCAGGCCCAGGCCCAGGCCGAGGCCCAGGCCTGGCCTAGGCCCAGGCCTGTGGCTCAGGGCCCAGGGCCCAGGCCCAGGCCTAGGCCCAGGCCCAGGCCCAGGCCCAGGCCTAGGCCCAGGCCTGGGCCCAGGCCTAGGCCTGGGCCTGGGCCCAGGCCCAGGCCCAGGCCCAGGCCCAGGCCCAGGCCCAGGCCCCAGGCCCAGGCCCAGGCCCAGGCCCAGGCCCAGGCCCAGGCCCAGGCCCAGGCCCAGGCCCAGGCCCAGGCCCAGGCCCAGGGCCTGCCCAGGCCCAGGCCCAGGCCTAGGCCTAGGCCCAGGCCCAGGCCCAGGCCTCAGCCCAGGCCCAGGCCCAGGCTCAGGGCCCAGGCCTGCAGGCCCAGGCCCAGGCCCAGGCCCAGGCCCAGGGCCCAGGCCCAGGCCCAGGCCCAGGCCTAGGCAGGGCCTAGGCCTGGGCCTAGGCCCAGGCCCAGGCCCAGGCCCAGGCCTCAGGCCCAGGCCCAGGGGCCCAGGCCAGGCCCAGGCCCAGGCCTGGGCCTCCAGGGCCCAGGCCCAGGGCCCAGGGGTCTGGCCTAGGCCCAGGCCCAGGGCCCAGGCCCAGGCCTGGGGCCCAGGCCCAGGCCTAGGCCTAGGCCCAGGCCTGGCCTAGGCCCAGGCCCAGGCCTGGCCCAGGCCCAGGGCCTGGCCTGGCCCAGGCCCAGGCTCAGGCCCAGGGCCAGGCCCAGGCCCAGGCCCAGGGCCTGGGCCCAGGCCCAGGCCCAGGCCTAGGCCTAGGCCCAGGGCCTAGGCCCAGGCCCAGGCCCAGGGCCCAGGGCCCAGGGCCAGGGCCCAGGCCCAGGCCCAGGCCTAGGGCCCAGGCCCAGGCCCAGGCCCAGGCCCAGGCCTAGGCCCAGGCCTAGGCCTGGCCCAGGCCTAGGCCCAGGCCCAGGCCCAGGCCCAGGCCCAGGCCAGGCCCAGGCTAGGCCCAGGCCCAGGCCCAGGCCCAGGCCCCTAGGCCCAGGCCCAGGCCCAGGCCCAGGCCCAGGCCCAGGCCCAGGCCCAGGCCCAGGCCCAGGCCCAGGCCTAGGGCCCAGGCCTGCAGGCCCAGGCCCAGGCCCAGGCCCAGGCCTGTGGCCCAGGCCCAGGCCCAGGCCCAGGCCCAGGCCCAGGCCCAGGCCCAGGCCCAGGCCCAGGCCTGTGGCCCAGGCCCAGGCCCAGGCCCAGGCCCAGGCCCAGGCCCAGGCCCAGGCCTGCCCAGGCCCAGGCCCAGGCCCAGGCCCAGGCCCAGGCCCAGGCCCAGGCCCAGGCCCAGGGGCCCAGGGCCTGGCAGGCCCAGGCCCAGGCCTGAGGCCAGGCCCAGGCCCAGGCCCAGGCCCAGGCCCAGGCCCAGGCCCAGGCCCAGGCCCAGGCCCAGGCCCAGGCCCAGGCCCAGGCCCAGGCCTGGCCCAGGGCCCAGGCCCAGGCCCAGGCCCAGGCCCAGGCCCAGGCCCAGGCCCAGGCCCAGGGCCCAGGCCTAGGCCCAGGCCCAGGCCCAGGCCCAGGCCCAGGCCCAGGCCTGGCTCAGGGCCCAGGCCCAGGCCCAGGCCCAGGGCCCAGCCCAGGCCCAGGCCCAGGGCCCAGGGCCCAGGCCCAGGGCCCAGGCCCAGGCCCAGGCCCAGGGCCCAGGCCCAGGCCCAGGCCCAGGGCCTGGCCCAGGGCCCAGGCCCAGGCCTGTGGCCCAGGCCCAGGCCCAGGCCCAGGCCCAGGCCCAGGCCCAGGCCCAGGGCCCAGGCCCAGGCCCAGGCCCAGGCCCAGGCCCAGGCCCAGGCCCAGGGCCCAGGCCCAGGCCCAGGCCCAGGCCCAGGCCCAGGCCCAGGCCAGGCCCAGGCCCAGGCCTGGCCAGGCCCAGGCCCAGGCCCAGGGCCCAGGCTCAGGCCCAGGCCTGGCCTAGGCCCAGGCCCAGGGCCCAGGCCCAGGCCCAGGCCCAGGCCCAGGCCCCAGGGCTCAGGGCCCAGGCCCAGGCCCAGGCCCAGGCCTGGCCCAGGCCCAGGCCCAGGCCCAGGCCCAGGCCTGGCCCAGGCCCAGGCCCAGGCCCAGGCCTGCCCAGGCCTGGCAGGCCTCAGGCCCAGGCCCAGGGCCCAGGCCCAGGCCCAGGCCCAGGCCAGGCCTAGGCCCAGGCCTCCTGGCCCAGGCCCAGGCCCAGGCCCAGGCCCAGGCCCAGGCCCAGGCCCAGGCCCAGGCCCAGGCCTGGCTCCAGGCCCAGGCCCAGGCTCAGGCCAGGCCCAGGGCCCAGGCCCAGGCCCAGGCCCAGGCCCAGGCTCAGGCCCAGGCCCAGGCCCAGGCCCAGGCCCAGGCCTGGGCCCAGGCCCAGGCCCAGGCCCAGGCCCAGGCCCAGCCCAGGCCCAGGCCCAGGCCCAGGCCCAGGCTCAGGCCCAGGCCCAGGCCCAGGCTGTGGCCCCAGGCCCAGGCCCAGGCCCAGGCCCCAGGCCCAGGCCCAGGCCCAGGCCCAGGCCCAGGCCCAGGCCCAGGCCCAGGCCCAGGCCCAGGCCAGGCCCAGGCCCAGGCCTTCAGGCCCAGGCCCAGGCCCAGGGCTCAGGCCCAGGCCCAGGCCCAGGCCCAGGCCCAGGCCCAGGCCCAGGCCCAGGCCCAGGCCCAGGCCCAGGCCCAGGCCCAGGCCCAGGCCAGGCTCAGGCCCAGGCCCAGGCCCAGGCCCAGGGCCCAGGCCTGCCAGGGCCCAGGCCCAGGGCCCAGGCCTGGCCCAGGCCCAGGCCCAGGCCCAGGGCCCAGGCCCAGGGCCTGGCCCAGGCCCAGGCCCAGGGCCAGGGCTCCCAGGCCCAGTGGCCCAGGCCCAGGCCCAGGGCCCAGGGCCCAGGCCTCAGGGCCCAGGCCCAGGCCCAGGGCCTGAGGCCCAGGCCCAGGCCCAGGCCCAGGGCCCAGGCCCAGGGCCTAGGCCCAGGCCCAGGCCCAGGCCCCCAGGCCTGGGCCCAGGCCCAGCCCAGGCCCAGGCCCAGGCCCAGGCCCAGGCCCAGGCCCAGGCCTGGCCCAGGCCCAGGCCCAGGCCCAGGCTCAGTGGCCCAGGCCCAGGCCCAGGCCCAGGGCCCAGGGCCCAGGCCCAGGCCCAGGGCCCAGGGCTCAGGCCCAGGCCCAGGCCCAGGCCCAGGCCCAGGGCCTAGCCTGTGGCCCAGGGCCTCAGGGCCCAGGCCCAGGCCCAGGCCCAGGCCTGGCCCAGGGCCCAGGCCCAGGCCTGTGGCCTAGGGCCCAGGCCCAGGCCCAGGCCCAGGCCCAGGCCCAGGCCAGGCCCAGGCCCAGGCCCAGGCCCAGGCCCAGGCCCAGGCCCAGGGCCCAGGCCCAGGCCCAGGGCCCAGGCCTGGCCCAGGCCCAGGCCCAGGCCCAGGCCCAGGCCCAGGCTCAGGCCCAGGCCTGCGGCCCAGGCCCAGGCCTAGGCCCAGGGCCCAGGCCTGGCTCAGGCCCAGGCCCAGGCCTCAGGCCTGGCCCAGGCCCAGGCCCAGGCCCAGGCCCAGGCCCAGGCCCAGGCCCAGGCCCAGGCCCAGGCCCAGGCCCAGGCCCAGGCCCAGGCCCAGGCCTGGCCCAGGCCCAGGCCCAGGCCCAGGCCCAGGCCCAGGGCCCAGGGCCCAGGCCCAGGCCCAGGCCCAGGCCTCAGGCTCAGGCCCAGGCCCAGGCCCAGGCCCAGGCCCAGGGCCCAGGCCCAGGCCCAGGCTCAGGCCCAGGCTCAGGGCTCCTGCAGCCCAGGCTCAGGCCCAGGCCTAGGGCTCAGGGCCCAGGCCCAGGCCTCAGGCCCAGGCCCAGGCCCAGGCCCAGGCCCAGGCCCAGGCCCAGGGCCCAGGCCCAGGCCCAGGCCTGGCCCAGGCTCAGGGCCCAGGCCCAGGCCCAGGGCCCAGGCTCAGGCCCAGGCCCAGGCCCAGGCCTGTGGCCCAGGCCCAGGCCCAGGCCTGGCCCAGGCCCAGGCCCAGGGCCCAGGCCCAGGCCCAGGCCCAGGCCCCAGGGCCCAGGCCCAGGGCCCAGGCCTAGGCCCAGGCCCAGGCCCAGGGCTCAGGCCCAGGCCCAGGCCCAGGCCCAGGGCCCAGGCCCAGGGCCCAGGCTCAGGCCCAGGCTCAGGCCTAGGCCCAGGCCCAGGCTCAGGCCCAGGCCTGGGCCCAGGCCCAGGGCCCAGGCCTGGGCCTCAGGCCCAGGCCCAGGCCCAGGCCCAGGCCCAGGGCCCAGGGCCCAGGCCCAGGCCCAGGGCCCAGGCCCAGGCCCAGGCCCAGGGCCCAGGCCCAGGCCCAGGCCCAGGCCCAGGGCCCAGGGCCCCAGGCCCAGGCCCAGGCCCAGGCCCAGGCCTGGGGCCCAGGGCCTAGGCCCAGGCCCAGGCCCAGGCCTCCCAGGCCCAGGCCCAGGCCTGGCCCAGGCCCAGGGCCCAGGGCCCAGGCCCAGGCCCAGGGCCCAGGCCCAGGCCTAGGCCCAGGGCCCAGGGCTCAGGCCCAGGCCCAGGCCCAGGCCAGGCCTCAGGCCCAGGCCCAGGGCCTGTGGCCTGGGGCTCAGGCCCAGGGCCCAGGCCCAGGCCCAGGCCCAGGGCCCAGGGCCCTAGGCCCAGGCCCAGGCCCAGGCCCAGGCCCAGGCCCAGGCCAGGCCCAGGCCCAGGCCCAGGCCCAGGCCTCAGGCCCAGGCCTAGGCCCAGGCCTCCAGGCCAGGCCCAGGCCCAGGCCTAGGCCCAGGCCCAGGCCTAGGCCCAGGGCCCAGGCCCAGGCCCAGGCCCAGGCCCAGGCCCAGGCCCAGGCCTGGGCCCAGGCCCAGGCCCAGGGCCTAGGCTCAGGCCCAGGCCCAGGCCTAGGCCTAGGCCCAGGCCCAGGCCCAGGCCCAGGCCCAGGCCCAGGCCCAGGCCCAGGCCCAGGGCCCAGGCCCAGGGCCAGGCCCAGGCCCAGGGCCTAGGCAGGCCCAGGGCCCAGGGCCCAGGCCCAGGCCCAGGCCCAGGCCTGTGGGCCCAGGCCCAGGCCCAGGCCCAGGCCCAGGCCCAGGCCCAGGCCCAGGCCCAGGCCCAGGCCAGGCCTAGGCCCAGGGCCTGTGGCCCAGGGCCTGGCCCAGGCCCAGGCCCAGGCCTGTGGCCCAGGCCCAGGGCCCAGGGCCTGGCCCAGGCCTGGCCCAGGCCCAGGCCCAGGCCCAGGCCTAGGCCCAGGCCTCAGGCCTAGGCCCAGGCCCAGGCCCAGGGCCCAGGCCCAGGCCCAGGCCCAGGGCCCAGGCCCAGGCCTGCCCAGGCCCAGGGCTCAGGCCCAGGCCCAGGCCAGGCCTGGCCCAGGCCCAGGCCAGGCCCAGGCCCAGGCCCAGGGCCTAGGCCCAGGCCCAGGCCCAGGCCCAGGCCTAGGCAGGCCCAGGCCTAGGCCTAGGCCCAGGCCCAGGCCCAGGCCCAGGCCCAGGCCCAGGCCCAGGCCTAGGGCCTAGGCCTCAGGGCCCAGGCCTAGGGCCCAGGCCCAGGCCCAGGCCTGGCCTAGGCCCAGGGCCCAGGCCCAGGGGCCCAGGGCCTGGCCCAGGGCCCAGGCCTCAGGGCCCAGGCCCAGGCTCAGGCCCAGGCCCAGGGCCTAGGCCTCAGGGCCAGGCCTAGGCCTAGGCCCAGGCCCAGGGCCTAGGCCTGGCCCAGGCCCAGGCCCAGGCCCAGGCCCAGGGGCCCAGGCCCAGGCCCAGGCCCAGGGCCCAGGCCCAGGCTCAGGGCCCAGGCCCAGGCCCAGGCCCAGGCCCAGGCCCAGGCCCAGGGCCCAGGCCCAGGCCCAGGCCTAGGCCTAGGCCCAGGCCTGGGCCAGGCCTAGGCCCAGGCCTAGGCCTAGGCCCAGGCCTGGCCCAGGGCCTGTGCCCAGGCCTAGGCCCAGGCCCAGGCCCAGGCCCAGGCCCAGGCCCAGGCCCAGGGCCTAGGCCCAGGCCCAGGCCCAGGCCCAGGCCCAGGGCCTAGGCCCAGGCCCAGGCCCAGGCCTCAGGCCCAGGCCTCAGGCCCAGGCCCAGGCCCAGGCCCAGGCCCAGGCCTCAGGCCCAGGCCCAGGCCCAGGCCAGGCCCAGGCCCAGGCCCAGGCCCAGGCCCAGGGCCCAGGCCCAGGGCCCAGGCCCAGGCCCAGGCCCAGGGCCTAGGCCTCAGTGGCCCAGGCCCAGGCCCAGGCCCAGGCCAGGCCCAGGCCCAGGCCCAGGCCTGGGCCTGGCCCAGGCCCAGGCCAGGCCCAGGCCCAGGCCCAGGCCCAGGGCCCAGGCCCAGGCCCAGGCCCAGGGGCCCAGGCCTGCTGGCCCAGGCCTGGGCCTCAGGGCCCAGGCCCAGGCCCAGGCCCAGGCCCAGGCCCAGGGCCCAGGCCCAGGCCCAGGCCAGGCCCAGGGGGCCTGGCCTAGGCCCAGGCCTGGCCTGGCCCAGGCCTGTGGCCCAGGCCCAGGCCTAGGCCTAGGGGCCCCTAGGCCCAGGCCCAGGCCTGTGGCCCAGGGCCCAGGGCCCAGGCCCAGGCCTCAGGCCCAGGCCCAGGCCCAGGGCCCAGGCCCAGGGCCCAGGCCCAGGCCTGGGCCCAGGGCCTAGGCCTGCCCAGGCCCAGGCCCAGGCCCAGGCCCAGGCCTGGCCCAGGCCCAGGCCCAGGCCAGTGGCCTAGGCCCAGGCTCAGGCCCAGGCCCAGGGCCTCAGGCCCAGGCCCAGGCCTCCCCCAGGCCCAGGCCTAGGCCCAGGCCCAGGCCCAGGCCCAGGCCCAGGCCCAGGCCTTAGGCCCAGGGCCCAGGCCCAGGCCCAGGCCCAGGCCCAGGCCCAGGCCCAGGCCCAGGCCCAGGCCTCAGGCCCAGGCCCAGGCCCAGGCTCAGCCCAGGCCCAGGCCCAGGCCCAGGCCCAGGGCCTGGGCTCAGGCCCAGGGCTTCCAGGGCCTAGGCCAGGCCCAGGCCCAGGCCCAGGCCCAGCCCAGGCCCAGGCCCAGGCCCAGGGCCTGGCCCAGGCCCAGGCCCAGGCCCAGGCCCAGGCCCAGGCCCAGGCCTGGCCCAGGCCCAGGCCTAGGCCCAGGCCCAGGGCCCAGGCCCAGGCCCAGGCCCAGGCCTGGCCCAGGGCCCAGGCCCAGGCTTCAGGGCAGGCCCAGGCCTGGCCCAGGCCTGTGGCCCAGGGCCCAGGCCAGGGCCCAGGCCCAGGGCCCAGGCCCAGGCCCAGGCCCAGGCCTCAGGCCCAGGGCCTGGCCTAGGCCCAGGGCCTGGCCCAGGCCCCAGGCTCAGGCCCAGGCCCAGGCCCAGGCCCAGGCCAGGCCCAGGCCCAGGCCTAGGCCCAGGCCCAGGCTCAGGGCCCAGGCCTGGCCCAGGCCCAGGCCCAGGCTCAGGCCCAGGCCCAGCCCAGGCAGGCCTGGGCCCAGGCCCAGGCCCAGGCCCAGGCCCAGGCCTCAGGCCCAGGGCCCAGGCCTGGCCTAGGCCCAGGCCAGGCCCAGGCCAGGCCTGGCCTAGGCCCAGGCCCAGGGCTCAGGCCCAGGCTCCCAGGCTCAGGCCTGGCCTAGGCCCAGGCCTCAGGCCCAGGCCCAGGCCCAGGCCCAGGCTCAGGCCTGTGGCCCAGGCCCAGGCCCAGGGCCCAGGGCCCAGGCCCAGGCCCAGGCCTGGGCCTGTGGCCCAGGCCCAGGCCCAGGCCCAGGCCCAGGCCCAGGCCCAGGCCCAGGCCCAGGGCCAGGGCCCAGGCCCAGGCCCAGGCCCAGGCCCAGGCCCAGGCCCAGGCCCAGGGCCTGGGCCCAGGCTCAGGGCCTAGGCCCAGGCCTAGGCCCAGGGCCTCAGGCCCAGGCCCAGGGCCCAGGCCCAGGCCTGGCAGGCCTAGGCCCAGGCCCAGGCCCAGGCCCAGGCCTGTGGCAGGCCCAGGCCCAGGCCTCAGGCCCAGGCCCAGGCTCAGGGCCCAGGCCTGGGCCCAGGCCTGTGGCCCAGGGCCCAGGCCCAGGCCTGGCCCAGGGCCCAGGGCCCAGGCCCAGGCCTCAGGGCCCAGGCCCAGGGCCCAGGCCCAGGCCAGGCCCAGGCCCAGGCCTGGGCCCAGGCCCAGGCCTGGCCCAGGCCTCAGGGCCAGGCCCAGGCCCAGGCCTCAGGGCCCAGGCCCAGGGCCAGGCCTGTGGCCCAGGCCCAGGCCTGGCCTGGCCCAGGGGGCCTCAGGCCCAGGCCCAGGGCCCAGGGCCCAGGCCCAGGCCCAGGGCCCAGGCCTCAGGCCCAGGCCTGGCCCAGGCCTAGGCCTGGCCTGGCCCAGGCCCAGGCCCAGGCCCAGGCCCAGGCCTAGGCCCAGGCCTAGGCCTGTGGCCCAGGGCCCAGGCCCAGGCCTCAGGGCCCAGGCCTAGGCCTAGGCCTGTGGCCTCAGGGCCTAGGCCCAGGGCCTGGGCCCAGGCCCAGGCCCAGGCCCAGGCCCAGGGCCTAGGCCCAGGCCTAGGCTCAGGCCCAGGGCTCAGGCTGGCCCAGGCCTAGGCCTGGCCTGGCCCAGGCCTCAGGCCCAGGCCCAGGCCCAGGCCTAGGCCTAGGCCCAGGCCTAGGCCTCAGTGGCCCAGGGCCCAGGCCCAGGCCCAGGCCTGGCCCAGGCCCAGGCCCAGGCCCAGGCCCAGCCCAGGCCTGCCCAGGCCCAGGCTCCAGGGCCTAGGCTCAGGGCTCAGGCCTAGGCCTGGCCCAGGCCTGTGGCCCAGGGCCCAGGCCCAGGCCAGGCCCAGGCCTGGGCCTCAGGGCCAGGGCCCAGGCCCAGGGCTCAGGCCCAGGCCCAGGGCCCAGGGCCCAGGCCCAGGGCCTGTGGCCCAGGCCTCAGGGCCCAGGGCCCAGGCCTAGGGCCCAGGCCCAGGCCTGGCCCAGGCCCAGGCCCAGGCCCAGGCCCAGGGCCTAGGCCCAGGCCAGGCCCAGGCCCAGGCCCAGGGCCAGGCCTGGCCCAGGCCCAGGGCCCAGGCTCAGGCCCAGGGGGCCTGTGGCCCAGGCCCAGGCCCAGGCCCAGGCCCAGGCCCAGGCCTGGCCTCAGGGCCCAGGCTGGCCTGGCTCAGGCCCAGGCCCAGGCCTAGGCCCAGGCCCAGGCTCAGGCCCAGGCCCAGGCCCAGGCCCAGGGCCCAGGCCCAGGCCCAGGCCCAGGCCTAGGCCCAGGCCTAGGCCCAGGCCCAGGCCCAGGCCCAGGCCAGGCCCCAGGGCCCAGGCCCAGGCCCAGGCTCAGGCCCAGGCCCAGGCCCAGGCCCAGGCCTGTGGCCCAGGCCCAGGCCCAGGCCCAGGCCCAGGCCCAGGCCCAGGCCCAGGCCCAGGCCTGGGCCCAGGCCCAGGCCTGGTGGCCCAGGCCCAGGCTCAGGGCCTAGGCCCAGGCCTGCGGCTCAGGCCCAGGCCTAGGGCCCAGGCCCAGGCCTCAGGCCTAGGCCTAGGCCCAGGGCCCAGGCCCAGGCCCAGGCCCAGGCCCAGGCCCAGGCCCAGGCCTAGGCCCAGGCCCAGGCTCAGCCCAGGCCCAGGCCCAGGCCCAGGCCCAGGCCCAGGCCCAGGGCCCAGGCCCAGGCCCAGGCCCAGGCTCAGTGGCCCAGGCTCCAGGCCCAGGCCCAGGCCCAGGCCCAGGCCTGTCCCAGGCCCAGGGCCCAGGCTCAGGGCTCCCAGGGCTCAGGCCTAGGCCTGTGGCCTGGCCTGTGGCCCAGGGCCCAGGCTCAGGCCCAGGCCTAGGCCAGGGCCCAGGGCTCAGGCCCAGGGCCCAGGCCCAGGGCTCAGGGCTCAGGGCCTGTGGCTCCAGGCCCAGGGCCAGGCCTAGGCCTGGTGGCCCAGGCCCAGGCTCAGGCCTAGGCCCAGGCCTAGGTCCAGGCCCAGGCTCAGGGCCCAGGCCTGCGGCCCAGGCCTAGGCCTAGGCCCAGGCCTGTGGCCCAGGCCCAGGCCCAGGCCTGGTGTCCAGGCCTGGTGGCCCAGCTCAGGCCCAGGCCCAGGCCCAGGCCTGTGGCCTAGGCCTAGGCCCAGGCCCAGGCCCAGGCCCAGGCCCAGGCTCAGTGGCCCAGGCC
>JAENPR010002857.1:0-37398 GCA_018135685.1 Themeda triandra | reverse complement strand
GCTTCTCCAAGTTGCATCGATATCTGGATATGCTCAATGGTCCGGTGTCATCCCGACCGTGAGAACTTGGTCAAATCCGTTGGTGGCTTAACTCTTGGTGGAAGAGCTACCCTATTGTACCACTCGGGAAAGGAGATTTGTATGCATATGTCGATGCTTTGGTTTCAGTGCGAATTGATTACGCATCATATCAGCCATTCTCGCAGGAGGACATCATTTGCATCTTGCGCTCCCCTGTCTCCTAGAAGGTACTCCGATGCACTCCTGTATCCCGGATTCGGCAAAGCACTCGAGCAATCGTGTCGCAAATTCACCGTACCCATCTCCATAGATACTCTTCTCGCAATCTATTTGCCACTTTGGGGAGATCTTGTAAGCGGATGCGGGTATATTCGTTGTTGCACCAAAAGTTACTTGACCATGAGTTTGCCGCTCGGTCACGGGAGGCTTTTCCTTTTCATCATAAACAGCCCCGTCCTTGCTAGTGCCGATTATCTCTCCTCCTCCAGTTGACTTCCTCGAAGATTGCTCGGTGTTGAAGAACACCGGTCTAGAAAACTCTCCAAATCTTTCTTCAAAGCGCTTGTCAACCGCTGGACCAAAAGTATCAACCATGATTTTGCGGAAGGTGCCCGGAAAGCTGTGTTGTGATTCAACATAGTGTCTCCCACAGCTTTGTAAATGACTCCAACTACCTTCGCATCTCCTCCTCGTCGGTAACATCGATCGACAGAAGAACTCGTGGCGTTGATTGCTTGACGATCACTCGCCACTCTTGTTCTCGAAAAAGAACATCGACATTTCGCCGATACTTTGTTCCATTGCTTGCTCTACCATCCGGCGTTGCTTCGTCGCAGGCTCGTCCATGGTCACGTTCGTAACGTGATCGTGTCAATTTTCGATCCCATCCTAGATCGAGAAGTGGTCCCACCGGCGTGCCAAAAGTGTGTTGACACAAAATGTGGCGCACCGTGTCTCACACACAAAGCAGGGAAAGCCTAGCTTCAATCGGGTGCCCGGCGTCGAATCCGAAGCGTGCCAGTCGATTTGACCTAAAAAGTCGACAAGGGATAAACGGTAAGATCATAACTGGAACATGCTTTGGGTGAGACCGCACGCTTCCATCTTTACGGCCCTGAAGCCACTTACGACGACACATAGCTATAGAAGCTATCTGCCAACAAGTTTGTAATTCATTCGGCTAATATGATATGACTGACATGAATAAAGCTGAACTGCCGAATGCGTGTAAACGAAGACATGTTTGAACAAGATTAAATCATCAAGGCATATCAAACTACATCTCAGGTTTAAAGCATCATCAAGCACTAATAATTAAGGATAAGTAACTTATAAATATAAATCTACTAAACAACACATGCATACGCTACTCCAACTAGTCTGCCGCACATCTAGCCTTCATAAACCCAAGCAAGCTAATCCACCGCATGATACCACTCGCTATGAATTTACACCACCCCTTACTGCCAGATCAATCCACCGCATGATACAATCTAACAGTAAAGAGCTAAAAGCACGTAATTACCTAACAGATCTATAAATACTCGCTACATGTATAAGCATAACCGTATCGGCAAGATTGGCGAATCAGGGTCCATGAAGAAGGAACAAACAAGTAACATGTAAAAGGAACCTATCAGATTAAACTGATCTTTAGTCCACCGGATGACTAGCTCTAGAGTAACCCAAAGACCTGCATCTGTCGCACGGTACCCGATCCTGTCAAGGCTTATCTACATCTAACATGAATGAACCCACAACACGTGACAATCTAGATCGATCTAATTCGGCTATATGAAATTGATCTACTTGATATTGAATAAAGATGAGATTATGACCAAAAAGCCAAAAAGAGCATCAATCTAGATTGGGCAAAAGAGTGTTGCAAATAAATAAACATTAAATAAAACATGCAACACGTGATAACTTAATGAATCTATTAGATCTTGCCAAATCTAAGAGAGCCGATAACTATCTTTACTCATGTCTTAATCCGCTGCACGATACAAGGCACAAGCAAAAACTTCCCATCATTAAGCTTAAATCTGCCGCACGATACTAAGCAAAACGGATGAGACTACTTGCATCATAATCTAAATCCGCCGCACGATACTAGGCATGATAGCAAGGTTGCCAGGACTTACGGAGGTCGACGGATTGATTGGCCCTCTCGAAGAACTTGACGACACGACTAAAAGGACTCGAAGGGTGGCACGTAGCGGTTGTATTGATTTGGTTGTGAACCCTTATTACAATGGTCGAGGGTTTATATTTATACCCTGGACAAAACATGAGTCCTAAGTGCTTACGAACTATCTAAACAAAATTGGAAGATACAAATATGTTAACTCTAACCATAATCGGAGTTCTTGACTATCATGACTCCTTCCCTTTCTGGTCAGCTTCCTCTTTCCTTCTTTCGCCTTCAAATGAAGCCGTTGCCGACCGCTTGATCATTTGCCGAACAATCGGAAATTAGCCGACCGCATATGTATTTGCCGAATCGCCCTCTCTGCTGCTCGTAGGCCCACCTGTCATATCCCTGACCAAATTCTGGTGTTAACAGGAACTGACCATGCGGCAGCAGTGGCAGTTTTACTGTCGTGGAGCCATGGTTAAGGGCCCTTCAGGCTCTCGGGTGATGGAAAACTCTATGGTGGAGAGGTGAGAGGCATCAAAATGGCTTAACCATGGCGTAGGTGTGCTTGAACCGTGCCGAGAGCCGTAGAATGCACAGATCCGGCCGTGCACCAAAGCACGCCGTGTGTGCAATTATGGATGTTCGAGTCGTGGTGCTATAGTTAAGGGCCGTTCGGGCTCTCGGGTGATGACAAACATTGTGATGGTGGGGCCAGAGGTGTCAAAATGCCTTAACCATGGCATACGGTCGTGCTTGACCTAGTGTCGAGAGCTATAGGACACGTAGGAACCGGGCCGTGTGCGGTAGCATAGTCGTGTGTGCAAATATGGCGCTTCTAGAGCGGTGGAGCCATGGTTAAGGGCCATTCGGGTTCTTGGGCGGCAACAAATGCTGTGGTGGAGAGGCCAAAGGTGTGTCAAAATGCCTTAACCATAGTCCATGGGCGTGCTTGACTTGGTGCGAGGAGCCGTAGGATGCGCAGGAACCGCCGTGCGGGCAAAGAAAGTCGTGTGTGCAAATATGGCGCTTCCGGGAGCCGTGGAGCCGAGGTTAAGTGCCGTTCAAGCTCTCGAGTGACGGCAAACGCTATGGTAGAGAGGCCAAAGGTGTCAAAATGCCTTAACCATGGCGTACGGGCATGCTTGACTCGGCCGGAGCCATAAAATGCGTTGGAACCGACCATGCGGCAAAGATGGTCGAGTGTGCAAATATGGCAGCTTTTGGAGCCGTGGAGGCATGGTTAAGGGCCCTTCGGGCTCTCGGGTGATGGAAAACTCTATGGTGGAGAGGTGAGAGGCATCAAAATGGCTTAATACATGGCGTACGGCGTGCTTGACCCGGTGCCGAGAGCCATAGGATGCACAGATCCGGCCGTGCGCGGCAAAGACAAAGGTGTGCAATTATGGATGTTCGAGTCGTGGAGCTATAGTTAAGGGCCGTTCGGGCTCTCGGGTGATGACAAACATTGTGGTGGTGGGGCCAGAGGCATCAAAACGCCTTAACCATGGCATACGGTCATGCTTGACCTAGTGTCAAGAGCTGTAGGACACGCACGAACCGGCTGTGCGGTAGCATATTCGTGTGTGCAAATATGGCAGTTCTAGAGTTGTGGAGCCATGGTTAAGGGCCATTCAGGTTCTCGGCGGCAACAAACGCTGTGGTGGAGAGGCTAGAGGTGTCAAAATGCCTTAACCATGGCGTACGGGCATGCTTGACTTGGTGCGAGGAGCCATAGGATGCGTTGGAACCGGCCGTGCGGCGATGCATGGTCGTGTGTGCAAATATGGCGCCTCGGAGCCATGGAGCCAAGGTTAAGGGCCGTTCGTGCTCTCGAGCGATGGCAAACACTATGGTAGAGAGGCCGTGAGGTGTCAAAATGCCTTAACCATGGCGTACGGGCATGCTTGACTCGGCCGAGAGCCATAGGATGCGTTGGAACCGACCGTGCGGCAAAGCATGGTCGTGTGTGCAAATATGGCGCTTTTGCGAGCCGTGGAGGCATGGTTAAGGGCCCTTCGGCTCTCGGGTGATGAAAAACTCTATGGTGGAGAGGTGAGAGGCATCAAAATGGCTTAACCATGGCGCACGGCGTGCTTGACCCGTCCGAGAGCCGTAGGATGCACAGATCCGGCCGTGCGGCAAAGACAAGTCGTGTGTGCAATTATGGATGTTCGAGTCGTGGAGCTATAGTTAAGGGCCGTTCGGGCTCTCGGTGATGATAAATATTGTGATGGTGAGGCCGAGGCATCAAAATGCCTTAACCATGGCATACGGTCGTGCTTGACCTAGTGTCAAGAGCTATAGGACATGCACGAACCGGCCGTGTGGTAGCATAGTCGTGTGTGCAAATATGGCGCTTCTAGAGCCGTGGAGCCATGGTTAAGGGCCATTCGGGTTCTCAGTGGTAATAAACGCCGTGGTGGAGAGGCCAAAGGTGTTAAAACGCCTTAACCATGGTGCATGGGCGTGCTTGACTTGGTACGAGGAGCCGTAGGATGCGTTAGGAACCGACCGTGCGGCAAAGAAATGGTCGTGTGTGCAAATATGGCGCTTCGGGAGCCGTGGAGCCAAGGTTAAGGGCCGTTCGTGCTCTCGAGCGATGGCAAATGCTATGGTAGAGAGGCCAGAGGTGTCAAAATGCCTTAACCATGGCGTACGGGCTTGCTTGACTCGCCGGGAGCCATAGGATGTGTTGGAACCGACCATGCGGCAAAGATGGTCGTGTGTGCAAATGTGGCGCTTTTTAGCCGTGGAGCCATGGTTAAGGGCCCTTCGGGCTCTCGGGTGATGGAAAACTCTATGGTGGAGAGGTGAGAGGCATCAAAATGGCTTAACCATGGCGTACGGGTGTGCTTGAACCGGTGCCGAGAGCCGTAGGATGCACAGGATCCGCCGTGCGCCAAAGACAACGTGTGTGCAATTATGGATGTTCTGGAGTCGTGGAGCTATAGTTAAGGGCCGTTCGGGCTCTCGGGTGATGACAAACATTGTGGTGGTAGGGCCAGAGGTGTCAAAACGCCTTAACCATGGCATACGGCCGTGCTTGACCTAGTGTCGAGAGCTGTAGGACACGTAGGAACTGGCTGTGTGGTAGCATAGTCGTGTGTGCAAATATGGTAGTTCTAGAGCGGTGGAGCCATGGTTAAGGGCCATTCGGGTTCTTGGGTGGCAACAAATGCTTTGGTCGAGAGGCCAGCAGTGTCAAAATGCCTTAACCATAGTGCATGGGCGTGCTTGACTTGGTGCGAGGAGCCGTAGGATGCGCAGGAACCGGCCGTGCGGCAGCAAAGTCATGTGTGCAAATATGGCAGTTCTGGAGCCGAGGTTAAGTGCCGTTCAGGCTCTCGAGTGACGGCAAATGCTATGGTAGAGAGGCCAGAGGTGTCAAAATGCCTTAACCATGGCGTACGTGCATGCTTGACTCGAGCCGGGAGCCATAAATGCGTTGGAACCGACCGTGCGGGCAAAGATGGTCGAGTGTGCAAATATGGCGCTTTTGGAGTCGTGAGGCATGGTTAAGGGCCCTTCGCTCTCAGTGATGGAAAACTCTATGGTGGAGAGGTGAGAGGCATCAAAATGGCTTAACCATGGCGTACATGTGCGTGCTTGACCCGGTGCCGAGAGCCATAGGATGCATAGGATCCGACCGTGCGGCGCACGCAGACGTGTGTCCAATTATGGATGTTCGGAGTCGTGGAGCCGAGGTTAAGGGCCGTTCAGGCTCTCGAGTGATGAGAAACATTGTGGTGGTGAGGACAGAGGCATCAAAACGCCTTAACCATGGCATACGGTCATGCTTGACCTAGTGTCAAGAGTCAGTAGGACACGCACGAACCGGCCGTGCGGTAGTATATTCGTGTGTGCAAATATGGCGCTTCTAGAGCCGTGGAGCTATGGTTAAGGGCCATTCGGTTCTCAGCGGCAACAAACGCTGTGGTGGAGAGGCTAGAGGTGTCAAAATGCCTTAACCATGGCGTACGGGCATGCTTGACTCGGTGCAGGAGCCATAGGATGCGTTGAACCGACCGTGCGGCCGCATGGTCGTGTGTGCAAATATGGCGCCTGAGCCGTGGAGCCAAGGTTAAGGGCCATTCGTGCTCTCAAGCGATGGCAAACGCTATGGTAGAGAGGCCGAGGTGTCAAAATGCCTTAACCATGGCGTACGGCATGCTTGACTCGCCGAGAGCCATAGGATGCGTTGGAACCGACCGTGCGGCAAGATGGTCGTGTGTGCAAATATGGCAGCTTTGCAGCCATGGAGCTATGGTTAAGGGCCCTTCAGGGCTCTCGGTGATGAAAAACTCTATGGTGGAGAGGTGAGGGGCATCAAAATGGCTTAACCATGGCGTACGGGCGTGCTTGACACGGTGCCGAGAACCGTAGGATGCACAGATCCGGCCGTGCGGCAAAGACACGCGTGTGTGCAATTATGGATGTTCGAGTCGTGGAGCTATAGTTAAGGGCCGTTCGGGCTCTCGGGTGATGACAAATATTGTGGTGGTGAGGCCAGAGGCGTCAAAACGCCTTAACCATGGCATACGGGCGTGCTTGACCTAGTGTCGAGAGCTATAGGACACGCAGGAACCGGCTGTGCGGTAGCATAGTCGTGTGTGCAAATATGGAAGTTCTAGAGCCGTGGAGCCATGGTTAAGGGCCATTCGGGTTCTCGGGCGATAATAAACGCTGTGGTGGAGAGGCCAAAGGTGTTAAAACGCCTTAACCATGGTGCATGGGCGTGCTTGACTTGGTGTGAGGAGCCGTAGGACGCATAGGAACCGGCCGTGCGGCAAAAAGAAAGTCGTGTGTGCAAATATGGCGCTTCGGGAGCCGTGGAGCCGAGGTTAAGGGCCATTCGGGCTCTCGAGCGATGACAAACGCTATGGTAGAGAGGCCGAGGTGTAAAAATTCCTTAACCATGGCGTACGGGCTTGCTTGACTCGGCCCCGGAGCCATAGGACGCGTTGGAACCGACCATGCGGCAAAGATGGTCGTGTGTGCAAATGTGGCGCTTTTACCGCCATGGAGTCATGGTTAAGGGCCCTTCGGGCCCTCGGGTGATGGAAAAGTCTATGGTGGAGAGGTGAGAGGCATCAAAATGGCTTAACCATGGCGTACGGGTGTGCTTGAATCGGTGCCGAGAGCCGTAGGATGCACAGATCCGGCCGTGCGCCGGACAACGTGTGTGCAATTATGGATGTTCGAGTTGTGGAGCTATAGTTAAGGGCCGTTCAGTGCTCTCGGGTGATGACAAACATTGTGGTGGTGGGGCCGAGGTGTCAAAACGCCTTAACCATGGCATACGGTCGTGCTTGACCTAGTGTCGAGAGCTGTAGGACACGTAGGAACCGGCCGTGCGGTAGAATAGTCGTGTGTGCAAATATGGCGCTTCTAGAGCGGTGGAGCCATGGTTAAGGGCCATTCGTGTTCTTGGGCGGCAACAAATGCCGTGGTCGAGAGGCCGCGGTGTCAAAATGCCTTAACCATAGTGCATGGGCGTGCTTGACTTGGTGCGAGGAGCCGTAGGATGCGCAGGAACCGGCCGTGCGGCAAAGAAAAGTCGTGTGTGCAAATATGGCGCTTCGAGCCGTGGAGCCGAGGTTAAGTGCTGTTCGTGCTCTTGAGTGATGGCAAACGCTATGGTAGAGAGGCCGAGGTGTCAAAATGCCTTAACCATGGCGTACGGCATGCTTGACTCGGAGCCGGAGCCATAAAATGCGTTGGAACCGACCGTGCGGCGATGGTCGAGTGTGCAAATATGGCGCTTTTGGAGCCGTCGACGAAATATCGGCGATAGTCCGACCAGGGGGTATGCCCCGACCGGTAATGGATTGGCGGAAGGCGCACCGAGGTTGCGAGCAAGATGTAAACAGGAGCAATCACACAAGGTTTACCTGTGTCGGGCCGCTATGAAGCGTAACACCCTACGTCCCGCTCTCTGTTTCGATTATGATGTGGATGTATGAGTTCGTGCGTTATGCCGATTCCGTCCTTCCGGCATGGGGGTCCTTGCTCTCCTTATATATCACGGGAGCAAGGTTACAAGTCGGAACTAGCCTATCTCGGTACTAAGTTTACATACTTTACAAGTCTAAACTTTCCTATCTCGCCTAGGTCTTGTCCTCCTTGTCGCCTTCGATATTCTTGCCCGTTTTAGGCCGTCCGACCAGCCCGAGCCGATCGGTCTTGGAGCTTGATGGGCCGGCTCGGCGACAAAGATGTCGGCCCAAACTAGGCCATGAGGGTATATGGAGTTTATACCTCCACAGTTAGTCCCCGAGCATCATGGATCTTGAGGAAAAACACCGTCTTGCTTGGTTGAGTGAGAAAGGGTGGTCGGATACAAGTTCGACACGTGGTCCGAGCAGTGCTGGAGGACCGTCTAGTGCTTCCGACCACACTTTGCTTGCACTTGGTTGACGTTGTTGGTTTTGACCGAAGGATTTATGATGCTCCTGAAAAAGAAAAAAGAATTTTGAGAGGATCCCAAATCTGGAGACGTGGGCCCTCGTTAGTATGTGATGCCTGCCATCACATGGTATCTGTCGTGTCTGGTCATTGCCTTAGCTTAGTTTTGAAACTAAACTCTTTGTGAAGAGAAAGGAACAGGCCGAGTCATGCGAATGACGTGGGCCCACGTAGTCCCCGAGGTTGCTGTAAGATAGTATATGTTGCAGCAAGCTCTAAAAGAAGGATCTAGCCCATGTCACCTCTCAGGTGACGTGGGCCCACGTAGTCCCCGAGCCCGAGATAAGGTGGAACACGTTATGTCGTGGTCTAAAAAAGATAAGCCGATCATTGTGTCGTGCTCTATGTGTTTCCGACCACTCTTTGAGTGAGACGGAGCAGCCAAATTTCATTTGGGCTGGTCGGTTTTGAACCATGCCATGACTTTGTCATGATTAAGTTAAGATAGCTTTGCTACTTAACTCGTCCCCAGCGTGGCTGTGAGACCATGGTTTTGAATCTAAACCCATGAAAATAGCTTAGCTATTTGTGCGCCAGAATAACCGGTATCATTGGCAAAAAATCCCAGCTCAGCTGACGGATTGTGTGGGTTGAACTGTTGATGCTATACTACTGCTATACTGTATCTTGTGGATCAATTCTTCGAGTTGTTGCTGCAAAGAGAAAATTTGGTATGAGTGAATGTTTTGATGAGGTATTCTGAATCGTATTGATTTGATATAATCTATAACATAGAGTTGTATCAAAATTTGGTTTTTGATAATGGTTTTTAGTAATCGCCTCTCCTTAGAGTTAATCAGTCCGCAGGTGTGTAGGTGACCTATAGTGAATAGCGCGTTTGGCCGAATCACTTAGGGCCCTATTTCCATTGGAGGCGAGCGCCGACACCCCGTGTTGTATAGCGTTGGAGCCGTGAACACGTAGCGGGGTTGATCGTGAGACAAGGCACGTTGATTGTTTTCTCGTTGGAGGGTGACGTACTTAGCCATTTGATACAAAGAAAAAGGTGTTTTTATCTTTGTAAAGAGTTTTTCGAACGTACTTTGAAGTAGTTCGTATAAAGAAATCTTTTGTGAAAAAAGATCGATGAAGACGTGCGTGTTAGGTTGAAAGGGCACTTATCTCGTATTTTGTTGTAGGCCACTGTCTTCCCAATGTGAATTTTTGATAATGCCTTTGCTCCCGGAATAATGATCATAAGATATATAAAATTCTGTTATGCGTAAGGGTAAGGTATGCTTGTTACAAGTTTTAGAAAAAGAAATTGCCAAAGAAAGACTCTTCTCTTCCTCATTCAAGAGCCGACCAGCCTTAGGGATTAGATGATCCTAAACAAACAACGATGTGCCGGAATGTTTGGGGCCCTTTTTCCTTTGGGAGCGACCGCGCACTCGTGTTGTATAGCGTTGGAGCCGTGAACGCGTAGCGAGTGAGACCCGAGACAAGGCATTCCCGATTTGCGTGTTTGAGGTAAGAAATTTGTGCGAACCGGTTTTTTCAAAATGTGGTCTTTTGAAACGGGTGAACCGAATAAAATAGAGAATTTATTAGAGATATTGGATACTTATCTTTTGTCCGTCGTGGTACGTCATGATCGCGTGCAGGGCGAAAATATTCGGTGGCTGATGCAACCGTACATCAGCGACCGGGTTGTCACGTCAAACCAGCGTACGGTTTTTCGTCTTTGGTCAAGTCAATTCTTGCTGACGTGGTGGGTCCATTGTGTCAGTGTCTCAATCGCTCCACCTCCTTGACGTCGTGCGTCAGCGGCGCTCGGGGTTCCCGATGCAAGGGGAACGTATAAATGCGCGCTGCTTGAGTGGAGCGGTTTTCATCGCTTCGTGTTCTCGGGGAACGAGAGGGCCGCGGCGGTTTGATTACCCACGATCTCATCGGTTGCCTTCTCGAGTCCTCCAGGCTCTTCTATAAATCGTGGCCTGTGCTGGGAGTTCTGTACACGCAGCGCATTTTCTGTTCTTGCTCCTTTCCTTCTGCTCCGAAAAACCTAGGGTTTTAGATCGCATTTGCTCGCCGCCACCGCCTGCGATGGATCGCCGTCACGGTAAGCGCCCGGCGGGGGAGGAAGAGTCGGTGAACTCCCCCCGGGAGGTGAGGCCGCGGAGGAGGTGAGCTTTGAAAGGGAAATTCCTTTGATTGATTTTTGGATTTTTCTTCTTTTAATGTAACCGCAACTCGTCGTTCACAATGTAGGTACACCCTCCTCACCATTGGAGGTGCGGCGGGCACCTCTCGCGCAGCGCGCCGAGGCGGCGAGGAGGGCGGGGCGGAGGAGCCGCAGCGGCGCCGGGGGTGTGGCCCCGAGCGGGTGGCTCCGGCCGTGGAGGCCGGGGCCATTGTTGCTGCGGCGGAGCGGTGTGGCTCCCCTGTCGTGGCGAGGCGTCGGTGGAGGAGGTGGCGGCGGTGGCCGGTGTCTCCACGCCGCGTTCACCGAGCAAAGGTCTCGAACTCCCCGGCGTCCGTGCTCGACCGCCGGGGGAGCCGGAGCGCGTCGTGGACCTCTACTCGGAGGCCACCAAGCGCCCGGGACAGCGGAGGCGAACGCCGACCTGTTCCTGAACGCACTCTCCTCCGCCCAGGAGGAGCTGGAGGCGGAGAAGCAGCGGGCCGAAGACTTCGACGCCGAGGCCAACGCCGCCGTCAATGAGGCGGTGGACGAGCGGCTGGCCCGCAAGGTCAAGGTGGACACGCGCCGGCGACGAGGCTGCCGACATCGTGGTCGGAGGTAAGCACTGAATTCTCCATTGTTCATACGCCCTGGATTGTGTTTATTGTTTCTAAAATGTACTCTGTTTTTTGCAGAGCTGACGGAGCAGCTGGAGCAGCTGCAGGAGGCCGCCCATGCCGCGGTGGACGCGGTGAACGCCCAGGGCGGCGATGTCATCGCGCGGCTGGTGGCGATCCCCGGCCAAGTGGCCGCGGTGGCGGTTCATGGCGTTCGCCATGGTGCTGCCGCCGCTTATGCCACCGTCGACGCCATCTCGGGCGTTGATGTCCATGGCATGGAGCTGTCAGTGGCGGCGCATGACGCCATGGAGGGCGGCGCCGTCGAGTTCACCGGGGCGGCGGAGGCCGTCGTCGCCGCGACTCCTGTCGACCTGGTGGTCGGCAAGCTGTTCGGGGATGACTAGATTGCTGTAGATGCACCGGGCCCCCCGTTTGTAAAAAAATGTTTATATTTTTAATGAAAGAAGTGGATATTTTGAGATATAACTTGTGCCGGAATCCTTCGAGATTCCTTTTACTTATCTCTTTTGTTTTTGATTTGTTTTTATGACCGTATGATGCTCTTGCCGTAGGATTTTTATTTCAGGGCTTAGAGCCCTCTGTTTGTTGAGTCAGAGGATGTCGTGATGCGTCAGTTTAAGGAATAATTTTCCTTTGAATAGGAAAAAACCCATGTGATCGAATGTTTGACATGAAACTTGACTTTCTTTAATATAACATAGTACACATTAGATTGCTTTTTTGTCATTTGGAATGACTTACAACGATGTGTACGACTGACGCTAACTTAAACCTTGAAAGGGAAATCGCCTAAAAAAGAAAACTTGTGCTGATAAAAAGAGGAGGATGTATCTCTCAATCTTTTTAGTTTTCCGGCTCTGCTTCTCCTTTTTCCAAGTTGTGAATCATGACCGGATCTTCTTCGGTGCAGAGTAGTAGGTCGTCATCGTCCAGGACTTGATCATCGCGGCGTCGAGCGTGGTCGGATATAGTTATCCCGTTCGAGTAGTATTAAGATTGTCCTTTTTTGGAAAAGGTACATCTGTAAAAGAATCTAAGGAGCTTGAATTCTTCTCAAACTGGCTTCCTTGTTGTACTACTTCGTACCACTCGCCGTTTATGAACATGCCTTCGGATGTTTTGCGCCCTGGTGATCGGACTGTCCTGATGCGCCGAAGATTGGCAGGGTTTATTGGATTAGGGAATATGTGCTCGGTGTGCGGCGGTATCCCGTCCTCAGGAGGAGTTGGACTGGGCAGTCTCCAGTTTGGTTCTCTGGTCCGCAAATTGTCCAAGAAGGGAGTGATGAATCCATTACGGTTTGTTTGAACAGATGGAACCGTTCGACCTGGGGGAGGACTTCGAGCACGTTTGTTTATAGTGGTTGTCTGTGTGGGCTGCTGGGTGCAACCGTGAGGCTCATCAATGTCAAACGAGTCCCTTGTATCTTCCCTTAATGGGCTCTTGCCCTTACGGCGGCGATTTTCTCTGATTGCTGCCATGTGTTTCTGATGTGCTTCCCTCCGTTTTCTTTCTACGTCTTGGTGTCGGTCAGCAAGTGCCCTGGCCCTGCGTGCCGATGCTATTGTCATTGAAGGGGATTGAGTTGAACGTGCTCGTGGCCATTCAGCTCTTTGCTCTGTTGCATTTGCCATGGCAGCCAATACCTCTTGCCGTCGCCTTTCCCTTTGTTCATCACGACGAAGGGCAGCGCTAGCTCGGTATGTTCTGCGAACAACCGGGCGTTAGACGTATTGTTTCGTGGGGATCGTTCTTGTTGCGTCGCCGCAGTAGGTGCAGTTGGCGGGTTCGGACCAGTTCGTTGGATTTCCCGCTGACGTCTCCGTCGTTCATTGCGGCGCGCGTTCCTGCGCTTGGTTGCTGACGCATAACTCCGACCAGATACATTGTGTCGGGTAGTTTGTGTCATCTGAGCTGGAGTGCTATTGTTCCGTGAGGCTTGTTGTGAAGTTCTCTCTCTCAGATCTTGAATGTCGGCCAGGATTCTTTGCCGTATGTTACTTGGTCGGCTTCTCCGACCACCGCGTACGATGATTGGCCGTGGTCGGAACCGCTGCGGAGTTTCGCCGCTATCCGGCCGTATATGGTCGCCACGAGGATCTGTCGGAACGCGTCGTTGTAGGTTCATCGGCTGCAAACGTGGCTGCCCAGAGCACCTAAAAGTGACTCTACGATGGTTATTCTGCCTTCGTGTTGATGGATTAAGAATTCGTTGCTGACGCGCGAGTTGTAGATCGCGCCTGACGCGTCGTCGGAGCGACTCGAAGTTGGCATGAGTCTCGATCAACCTCATGTCTTGCTGCTGGATCAAACGGAGTAGATCCATGTTGCTGACATGCCTCCTTTGGTTGGGACCGGTCGGAGGCGTTAACGTCGTGCCGCCAACTATCGGAAGTGGATTAGTTGGGACTGCAATGGTGGTCACCGGGATGAGTTGGATCTGGTTTGGTGCAGTCACCATTGTTGGTGCCATTGTCAGCGCGATAGCCGGAGGCGTGAGAGTTGCAGTCGCCGGGTTGGAAGTCCAGGTGAACGTTCCGAAGTTGAAGGTGAGGCCGGCTTCGAAAGTCATGGAAGCCGGGAAGGAAACCATCTTGATCGACGTGAAATCTCGGTGCGCACCCCCTACCTGGTGCGCCACTGTCGACGAAATATCGGCGATAGTCCGACCAGGGGTATGCCCTGACCGGTAATGGATTGGCGGAAGGCGCACCGAGGTTGCGAGCAAGATGTAAATAGGGAGCAATCACACAAGGTTTACCCAGGTTCGGGCCGCTATGAAGCGTAACACCCTACGTCCTGCTCTCTGTTTCGATTATGATGTGGATGTATGAGTCTGTGCATTATGCCAGATTCCGTCCTCTGGCATGGGGGTCCTTGCTCTCCTTATATATCACGGGGAGCAAGGTTACAAGTCGGAACTAGCCTATCTCGGTACTAAGTTTACATACTTTACAAGTCTAAACTTTCCTATCTCAGCCTAGGTCTTGTCCTCCTTGTCAGTCTTCGATATTCTTGCCCGTTTTAGGCTGTCCGACCAGCCTGAGCCGATCGGTCTTGGAGCTTGATGGGCCGGCCTGGCGACAGCATGTCGGCCCAAACTAGGCCATGAGGGTATATGGAGTTTATACCTCCACAGGAGCCGTGGAGGCATGGTTAAGGGCCCTTTAGGCTCTCAGGTGATGGAAAACTCTATGGTGGAGAGGTGAGAGGCATCAAAATGGCTTAACCATGGCGTACAGGCGTGCTTGACCCGGTGCCGAGAGCCATAGGATGCACAGGATCCGACCGTGCGGCAGCACAGTCGTGTGTGCAATTATGGATGTTCTGGAGTCGTGGAGCTGTAGTTAAGGGCCGTTCAGGCTCTCGGGTGGTGACAAACATTGTGGTGGTGAGGCCAGAGGCATCAAAACGCCTTGACCATGGCATACGGTCATGCTTGACCTAGTGTCAAGAGCTGTAGGACACGCACGAACCGGGCCGTGCGGTAGCATATTCGTGTGTGCAAATATGGCGCTTCTAGAGCCGTGGAGCCATGGTTAAGGGCCATTCGGTTCTCAGCGGCAACAAACGCCGTGGTGGAGAGGCTAGAGGTGTCAAAATGCCTTAACCATGGCGTACGGGCATGCTTGACTCGGTGCCGGAGCCATAGGATGCGTTGAACCGACCGCGCGGCAAAGATGGTCGTGTGTGCAAATATGGCAGCTCGGAGCCGTGGAGCCAAGGTCAAGGGCCGTTCGTGCTCTCGAGCGATTGCAAACACTATGGTAGTGAGGCCGAGGTGTCAAAATGCCTTAACCATGGCGTACGGGCATGCTTGGCTCTCCGCCGAGAGCCATAGGATGCGTTGGAACCGACCGTGCGGCAGCATGGTCGTGTGTGCAAATATGGCGTTTTGCGGCCGTGGAGCTGTGGTTAAGGGCCCTTCGGCTCTCGGTGATGAAAAACTCTATGGTGGAGAGGTGAGAGGCATCAAAATGGCTTAACCATGGCGTACGGCGTGCTTGACCCGGTGCCGAGAGCCGTAGGATGCACGGGGATCCGGCTGTGCGGCAGCACAATCGTGTGTGCAATTATGGATGTTCGGAGTCATGGAGCTATAGTTAAGGGCCGTTCGGGCTCTCGGGTGATGACAAATATTGTGATGGTGAGGCCGAGGCGTCAAAACGCCTTAACCATGGCATACGGTCGTGCTTGACCTAGTGTCGAGAGCTATAGGACATGCAGAACCGGGCCGTGCGGTTGCATAGTCGTGTGTGCAAATATGGCGCTTCTAGAGCCGTGGAGCCATGGTTAAGGGCCATTCGGGTTCTCGGGCGGTAATAAACGCTGTGGTGGAGAGGCCAAAGGTGTTAAAATGCCATAACCATGGTGCATGGGCGTGCTTGACTTGGTGCGAGGAGCCGTAGGACGCATAGGAACCGGCCGCGGCAAAGAAAGTCGTGTGTGCAAATATGGCGCCTGAGCCGTGGAGCCGAGGTTAAGGGCCGTTCAGGCTCTCGAGCAATGACAAACGCTATGGTAGAGAGGCCAGAGGTGTCAAAATGCCTTAACCATGGTGTACGGGCTTGCTTGACTCAGTGCCGGGAGCCATAGGACGCGTTGGAACCGACCATGCGGCGCATGGTCGTGTGTGCAAATGTGGCGCTTTACCGCCGTGGAGCCATGGTTAAGGGCCCTTTAGGCTCTCGGTGATGGAAAACTCTATGGTGGAGAGGTGAGAGGCATCAAAATGGCTTAACCATGGCGTACGGGTGTGCTTGAACCGGTGCCGAGAGCCGTAGGATGCACAGGATCCGGCCGTGCGCCAAAGACAACCGTGTGTGCAATTATGGATGTTCTGAGTCGTGGAGCTATAGTTAAGGGCCGTTCGGGCTCTCGGGTGATGACAAACATTGTGGTGGTGGGGCCAGAGGTGTCAAAATGCCTTAACCATGGCATACGGTCATGCTTGACCTAGTGTCGAGAGCCGTAGGACACGTAGGAACTGGCTGTGCGGTAGCATAGTCATGTGTGCAAATATGGCAGTTCTAGAGCGGTGGAGCCATGGTTAAGGGCCATTCGGGTTCTTGGGTGCAAATGCTATGGTCGAGAGGCCAGCGGTGTCAAAACGCCTTAACCATAGTGCATAGGCATGCTTGACTTGGTGCTAGGAGCCGTAGGATGCGCAGGAACCGGCCGTGCGGCAAAGAAAGTCGTGTGTGCAAATATGGCGCTTCGGAGCCGTGGAGCCAGGTTAAGTGCCGTTCGTGCTCTCGAGTGACGGCAAACGCTATGGTAGAGAGGCCGAGGTGTCAAAATGCCTTAACCATGGCGTAGAGCATGCTTGACTTAGAGCCGGAGCCATAAAATGCGTTGGAACCGACCGTGCGGCAAAGATGGTCGAGTGTGCAAATATGGCAGTTTTGGAGCCGTGGAGGCATAGTTAAGGGCCCTTCGTGCTCCTGGTGATGGAAAACTCTATGGTGGAGAGGTGAGAGGCATCAAAATGGCTTAACCATGGTGTACATGCGTGCTTGACCCGGTGCGAGAGCCATAGGATGCACAGGATCCGGACCGTGCGGCAAAGACAAGTCGATGTGTGCAATTATGGATGTTCCGAGTCGTGGAGCTGTAGTTAAGGGCCGTTCGGCTCCGGGTGATGACAAACATTGTGGTGGTGAGGCCGAGGCATCAAAATGCCTTAACCATGGCATACGGTCATGCTTGACCTAGTGTCAAGAGCAGTAGGACACGCACGAACCGGCCGTGCGGTAGCATATTCGTGTGTGCAAATATGGCGCTTCTAGAGCCGTGGAGCCATGGTTAAGGGCCATTCGGTTCTCAGCGACAACAAACGCTGTGGTGGAGAGGCTAGAGGTGTCAAAATGCCTTAACCATGGCGTACGGGCATGCTTGACTCGGTGCGGAGCCATAGGATGCGTTGAACCGACCGTGCGGCGCATGGTCGTGTGTGCAAATATGGCGCTTCGGAGCCGTGGAGCCAAGGTTAAGGGCCATTCAGGCTCTCGAGCGATGGCAAACGCTATGGTAGAGAGGCCAGAGGTGTCAAAATGCCTTAACCATGGCGTACGGGCATGCTTGACTAAGTGCCGAGAGCCATAGGATGCGTTGGAACTGACCGTGCGGCAGCATGGTCGTGTGTGCAAATATGGCAGTTTTGCAGCCGTGGAGCTGTGGTTAAGGGCCCTTCAGGCTCTTGGGTGATGAAAAACTCTATGGTGGAGAGGTGAGAGGCATCAAAATGGCTTAACCATGGCGTACGGGTGTGCTTGACCCGATGCTGAGAGCCGTAGGATGCACAGGATCCGGCTGTGCGGCAGCACAGCCGTGTGTGCAATTATGGATGTTCTGGAGTCGTGGAGCTATAGTTAAGGGCCGTTTGGGCTCTCGGGTGATGACAAATATTGTGGTGGTGAGGCTAGAGGCATCAAAACGCCTTAACCATGGCATACGGTCGTGCTTGACCTAGTGTCGAGAGCTATAGGACATGCAGGAACTGGCTGTGCGGTAGCATAGTCGTGTGTGCAAATATGGCAGTTCTAGAGCCGTGGAGCCATGGTTAAGGGCCATTCGGGTTCTCGGGCGGTAATAAATGCTGTGGTGGAGAGGCCAAAGGTGTTAAAATGCCTTAACCATGGTGCATGGGCGTGCTTGACTTGGTGCGAGGAGCCGTAGGACGCATAGGAACCGGCCGTGCGGCAAAGAAAAAGTCGTGTGTGCAAATATGGCGCTTCTGGAGCCGTGGAGCCGAGGTTAAGGGCCGTTCGTGCTCTCGAGCGACGACAAACGCTATGGTAGAGAGGCCGAGGTGTCAAAATGCCTTAACCATGGCGTACGGGCTTGCTTGACTCGGTGCGGAGCCATAGGACGCGTTGGAACCGACCATGCGGCATGGTCGTGTGTGCAAATGTGGCAGTTTTACCGCCGTGGAGCCATGGTTAAGGGCCCTTCGTGCTCTCGGGTGATGGAAAACTCTATGGTGGAGAGGTGAGAGGCATCAAAATGGCTTAACCATGGCGTACGGGTGTGCTTGAACCGGTGCCGAGAGCCGTAGGATGCACAGATCCGCCATGCGCCAAAGACACCGTGTGTGCAATTATGGATGTTCTGGAGTCGTGGAGCTATAGTTAAGGGCCGTTCGGGCTCTCGGGTGATGACAAACATTGTGGTGGTGGGGCCAGAGGTGTCAAAATGCCTTAACCATGGCATACGGTCGTGCTTGACCTAGTGTCGAGAGCTGTAGGACACGTAGGAACCGGCTGTGCGGTAGCATAGTCGTGTGTGCAAATATGGCAGTTCTAGAGCGGTGGAGCCATGGTTAAGGGCCATTCGGGTTCTTGGGTGGCAACAAATGCTATGGTCGAGAGGCCAGTGGTGTCAAAATGCCTTAACCATAGTGCATGGGCGTGCTTGACTTGGTGCGAGGAACCATAGGATGCGCAGAACCGGTCGTGCGGCAAAAAAAGTCGTGTGTGCAAATATGGCGCTTCGGAGCCGTGGAGCCGAGGTTAAGTGCCGTTCGTGCACTTGAGTGATGGCAAACGCTATGGTAGAGAGGCCGAGGTGTCAAAATGCCTTAACCATGGCGTACATGTGCATGCTTGACTCCGAGCCGGAGCCATAAAATGCGTTGGAACCGACCGTGCGGCAAAGATGGTCGAGTGTGCAAATATGGCGCTTTTGGAGCCGTGGAGGCATGGTTAAGGGCCCTTCGCTCTCGTGTGATGGAAAACTCTATGGTGGAGAGGTGAGAGGCATCAAAATGGCTTAACCATGGCGTACAGCGTGCTTGACCCGGTGCCGAGAGCCATAGGATGCACAGGATCCGACCGTGCGGCAAAGACACGGTCGTGTGCAATTATGGATGTTCGAGTCATGGAGCTGTAGTTAAGGGCCGTTCGTGCTCTCGGTGATGACAAACATTGTGGTGGTGAGGCCGAGGCATCAAAACACCTTAACCATGGCATACGGTCATGCTTGACCTAGTGTCAAGAGCTATAGGACACGCACGAACCGGGCCGTGCGGTAGCATATTCGTGTGTGCAAATATGGCGCTTCTAGAGCCGTGGAGCCATGGTTAAGGGCCATTCGGGTTCTCGGGCGGCAACAAATGCTGTGGTGGAGAGGCTAAGGTGTCAAAATGCCTTAACCATGGTGTATGGGCATGCTTGACTTGGTGCGAGGAGCCATAGGATGCGTTGGAACCGACCGTGCGGGCAAAGATGGTCGTGTGTGCAAATATGGCGCTTCGGGAGCCGTGGAGCCAAGGTTAAGGGCCGTTCACGCTCTCGAGCGATGGCAAACGCTATGGTAGAGAGGCCGAGGTGTCAAAATGCCTTAACCATGGCGTACGGGCATGCTTGACTCGGTGCCGAGAGCCATAGGATGCGTTGGAACCGACCGTGCGGCAAAGATGGTCGTGTGTGCAAATATGGCGCTTTTGCGGCCGTGGAGCCGTGGTTAAGGGCCCTTCAGCTCTCGGGTGATGAAAAACTCTATGGTGGAGAGGTGAGAGGCATCAAAATGGCTTAACCATGGCGTACGGGCATGCTTGACCCGGTGCCGAGAGCCGTAGGATGCACAGATCCGGCCGTGCGGCAAAGACAATGTGTGCAATTATGGATGTTCGAGTCGTGGAGCTATAGTTAAAGGGCCATTTGGGCTCTCGGGTGATGACAAATATTGTGGTGGTGAGGCCGAGGCGTCAAAACGCCTTAACCATGGCATACGGTCGTTCTTGACCTAGTGTCGAGAGCTATAGGACATGCAGAACCGGGCTGTTGTGCGGTAGCATAGTCGTGTGTGCAAATATGGCAGCTCTAGAGCTATGGAGCCATGGTTAAGGGCCATTCGGGTTCTCGGGCAGTAATAAACGCTGTGGTGGAGAGGCCAAAGGTGTTAAAACGCCTTAACCATGGTGCATGGGCGTGCTTGACTTGGTGCGAGGAGCCGTAGGACGATAGGAACCGGCCGTGCGGCGGAAAGTCGTGTGTGCAAATATGGCAGTTGGAGCCGTGGAGCCGAGGTTAAGGGCCGTTCGGCTCCCGAGCGACGACAAACGCTATGGTAGAGAGGCCGAGGTGTCAAAATGCCTTAACCATGGCGTACGGGCTTGCTTGACTTAGTGCCGGAGCCATAGGACGCGTTGAACCGACCATGCGGCATGGTCGTGTGTGCAAATGTGGCGCTTTTTGCCGCCGTGGAGCCATGGTTAAGGGCCCTTCAGGCCCTTGAGTGATGGAAAACTCTATGGTGGAGAGGTGAGAGGCATTAAAATGGCTTAACCATGGCGCACGGGTGTGCTTGAACCGGTGCCGAGAGCCGTAGGATGCACTGGATCCGGTCGTGCGCCAGCACAGTCATGTGTGCAATTATGGATGTTTTGGAGTCGTGGAGCTATAGTTAAGGGCCGTTCAGGCTCTCGGGTGATGACAAACATTGTGGTGGTGAGGCCAGAGGTGTCAAAACGCCTTAACCATGGCATACGGTCGTGCTTGACCTAGTGTCGAGAGCTATAGGACATGCAGGAACTGGCTGTGCGGTAGCATAGTCGTGTGTGCAAATATGGCAGTTCTAGAGCGGTGGAGCCATGGTTAAGGGCCATTCGGGTTCTTGGGTGGCAACAAATGCTGTGGTCAAGAGGCCAGTGGTGTCAAAACGCCTTAACCATAGTGCATGGGCACGCTTGACTTGGTGCGAGGAGCCGTAGGATGCACAGGAACCGGCCGTGCGGCAGCAAAGTCATGTGTGCAAATATGGCAGTTCTGGAGCCGTGGAGCCGAGGTTAAGTGCCGTTCAGGCTCTCGAGTGATGGCAAACGCTATGGTAGAGAGGCCAGAGGTGTCAAAATGCCTTAACCATGGCGTACAGGCATGCTTGACTCAGAGCCGGGAGCCATAAAATGCGTTGGAACCGACCGTGTGGCAAAGATGGTCGAGTGTGCAAAAATGGCAATTTTGGAGCCGTGGAGGCATGGTTAAGGGCCCTTCAGGCTCTCAGGTGATGGAAAACTCTATGATGGAGAGGTGAGAGGCATCAAAATGGCTTAACCATGGCGTACAGGCGTGCTTGACCCGGTGCCGAGAGCCATAGGATGCACAGGATCCGACCATGCGGCAAAGACAAGCCGTGTGTGCAATTATGGATGTTCGAGTCGTGGAGCTATAGTTAAAGGGCCGTTCGGGCTCTCGGGTGATAACAAACATTGTGGTGGTGAGGCCGAGGCATCAAAACACCTTAACCATGGCATACGGCCATGCTTGACCTAGTGTCAAGAGCTATAGGACACGCACGAACCGGGCATGCGGTAGCATATTCGTGTGTGCAAATATGGTAGTTCTAGAGCCGTGGAGCCATGGTTAAGGGCCATTCGGTTCTCAGGCGCAACAAATGCTGTGGTGGAGAGGCCAAGGTGTCAAAATGCCTTAACCATGGTGCATGGGCGTGCTTGACTTGGTGCGAGGAGCCATAGGATGCGCATTGGAACCGACCATGCGGCAAAGATGGTCGTGTGTGCAAATATGGCGCTCGGAGCCGTGGAGCCAAGGTTAAGGGCCGTTCGTGCTCTCGAGCGATGGCAAACGCTATGGTAGAGAGGCCGAGGTGTCAAAATGCCTTAACCATGGCGTACGGCATGCTTGACTCGAGTCGGAGCCATAAATGCGTTGGAACCGACCATGCGGCAAAGCATGGTCGAGTGTGCAAATATGGCGCTTTTGGAGCCGTGGAGGCATGGTTAAGGGCCCTTCGTGCTCTCGGTGATGGAAAACTCTATGGTGGAGAGGTGAGAGGCATCAAAATGGCTTAACCATGGCGTACGGGCGTGCTTGACCCGGTGCCGAGGCCATAGGATGCACAGATCCGACCGTGCGCGGCAAAGACAAGCCATGTGTGTGCAATTATGGATGTTCTCGGAGTCGTGGAGCTATAGTTAAAGGGCCGTTCGGGCTCTCGGGTGATGACAAATATTGTGGTGGTGAGGCCGAGGTGTCAAAACGCCTTAACCATGGCATACGGTCATGCTTGACCTAGTGTCGAGAGCTATAGGACATGCAGGAACCGGCCGTGCGGTAGCATAGTCGTGTGTGCAAATATGGCGCTTCTAGAGCGGTGGAGCCATGGTTAAGGGCCATTCGGGTTCTCAGGCGGTAATAAACGCTATGGTGGAGAGGCCAAAGGTGTTAAAATGCCTTAACCATGGTGCATGGGCGTGCTTGACTTGGTGCGAGGAGCCGTAGGACGCATAGGAACCGGCCGTGCGGCATTAAAGTCGTGTGTGCAAATATGGCAGTTCTGGAGTCGTGGAGCCGAGGTTAAGGGCCGTTCAGGCTCCCGAGCGATGACAAACGCTATGGTAGAGAGGCCAGAGGTGTCAAAATGCCTTAACCATGGCGTACGGGCATGCTTGACTCGCGCCGGAGCCATAGGATGCGTTGGAACCGACCATGCGGCAGCATGGTCGTGTGTGCAAATGTGGCGCTTTTGGAGCCGTGGAGCCATGGTTAAGGGCCCTTCGTGCTCTCGGGTGATGGAAAACTCTATGGTGGAGAGGTGAGAGGCATCAAAATGGCTTAACCATGGCGTACGGGTGTGCTTGAACCGGTGCCGAGAGCCGTAGGATGCACAGGATCCGGCCGTGCGCAAAGACACAGCCATGTGTGCAATTATGGATGTCTCGGAGTCGTGGAGCTATAGGGACCGTTCGGCTCTTGGGTGATGACAAACATTGTGGTGGTGGGGCCGAGGTGTCAAAATGACTTAACCATGGCATACGGTCATGCTTGACCTAGTGTCGAGAGCTATAGGACACGCAGGAACCGGCCGTGCGGTAGCATAGTCGTGTGTGCAAATATGGCGCTCTAGAGCCGTGGAGCCATGGTTAAGGGCCATTCGGTTCTCGGGCGGCAACAAATGCTATGGTCGAGAGGCTAGCGGTGTCAAAACGCCTTAACCATAGTGCATGGGCGTGCTTGACTTGGTGTGAGGAGCCGTAGGATGCGCATGAACCGTCCGTGCGGGCAAAGAAAGTCGTGTGTGCAAATATGGCGCTTCGAGCCGTGGAGCCGAGGTTAAGTGCCGTTCGGCTCTCGAGTGACGACAAACGCTATGGTAGAGAGGCCGAGGTGTCAAAATGCCTTAACCATGGCGTACGGGAATGCTTGACTCCGGCCGGAGCCATAGGATGCGTTGGAACCGACCATGCGGCAAAGATGGTCGAGTGTGCAAATATGGCAGTTTTGGAGCCGTGGAGGAATGGTTAAGGGCCCTTCGTGCTCTCGGGTGATGGAAAACTCTATGGTGGAGAGGTGAGAGGCATCAAAATGGCTTAACCATGGCGTACGGGCGTGCTTGACCCGGTGCCGAGAGCCATAGGATGCACAGGATCCGACCGTGCGGCAAAGACAATCGTGTGTGCAATTATGGATGTTCTAGAGTCGTGGAGCTATAGTTAAGGGCCGTTCGGCTCTTGGGTGATGACAAACATTGTGGTGGTGAGGCCGAGGCATCAAAACGCCTTAACCATGGCATACGGTCGTGCTTGACCTAGTGTCGAGAGCTATAGGACATGCAGTGTCAAATATGGCGCTTCTAGAGACACGCAAGCCATGGTTAAGGGCCATTCGGGTTCTCGGGTAGCATATTCGTGTGTGTTAAAACAACCATATGGGCGTGCTTGACTTGGTGCGAGGAGCCGTGGAGCCATGGTTAAGGGCCTTTTAGGTTCTCTCGAGCGGCAACAAACGCTATGGTAGAGAGGCCAGAGGTGTCAAAATGCCTTAACCATGGCGTACGGGAATGCTTGACTCAGTGCCGAGAGCCATAGGATGCGTTGGAGCCGACCATGCGGCAAAGATGGTCGTGTGTGCAACTATGGCGCTTTGGACCGTGGAGCCATGGTTAAGGGCCCTTCGTGCTCTTGGGTGATGAAAACTCTATGGTGGAGAGGTAAGAGGCATCAAAATGGCTTAACCATGGCGTACGGGCGTGCTTGACCCGGTGCCGAGAGCCGTAGGATGCACAGGATCCGGCCGTGCGGCAGCACAGTCGTGTGTGCAATTATGGATGTTCTAGAGTCGTGGAGCTATAGTTAAGGGCCGTTCGGGCTCTTGGGTGATGACAAACATTGTGGTGGTGAGGCCAGAGGTGTCAAAATGCCTTAACCATGGCATACGGTCGTGCTTGACCTAGTGTCGAGAGCTATAGGACATGCAGGAACCGGGCAGTGCGGTAGCATAGTCGTGTGTGCAAATATGGCAGTTCTAGAGCTGTGGAGCCATGGTTAAGGGCCATTCAGGTTCTCAGGTGGCAACAAACGCTGTGGTGGAGAGGCCAAAGGTGTTAAAACACCTTAACCATGGTGCATGGGCGTGCTTGACTTGGTGCGAGGAGCCGTAGGACGCATAGGAACCGGCCGTGCGGGCAAAGAAAAGTCGTGTGTGCAAATATGGCGGTTCGGGAGCCGTGGAGCCGAGGTTAAGGGCCGTTCGTGCTCTCGAGCGATGGCAAACGCTATGGTAGAGAGGCTAGAGGTGTCAAAATGCCTTAACCATGGCGTACGGGCTTGCTTGACTCGAGCCGGAGCCATAGGAATGCATTGGAACCGACCATGCGGCAAAGATGGTCGTGTGTGCAAATGTGGCGCTTTTACTACCGTGGAGCCATGGTTAAGGGCCCTTCGGCTCTTAGGTGATGGAAAACTCTATGGTGGAGAGGTAAGAGGCATCAAAATGGCTTAACCATGGCGTACGGGTGTGCTTGAACCGGTGCCGAGAGCCGTAGGATGCACATGATCCGGCCGTGCGCCAAAGACAACCGTGTGTGCAATTATGGATGTTCGAGTCGTGGAGCTATAGTTAAGGGCCGTTCGGGCTCTCGGGTGATGACAAACATTGTGGTGGTGGGGCCGAGGTGTCAAAACGCCTTAACCATGGCATACGGTCGTGCTTGACCTAGTGTCGAGAGTTGTAGGACACGCAGGAACCGGCCGTGCGGCAGCACAGTCGTGTGTGCAAATATGGCTGTTCTAGAGTGGTGGAGCCATGGTTAAGGGCCATTCGGGTTCTTGGGTGGTGACAAATGCTGTGGTCGAGAGGCCAGAGGTGTCAAAACGCCTTAACCATAGTGCATGGGCGTGCTTGACTTGGTGCGAGGAGCCGTAGGATGCGCAAGAACCGGCCGTGCGGCAAAGAAAAGTCGTGTGTGCAAATATGGCGCTTCGGAGCCGTGGAGCCGAGGTTAAGGGCCATTCGTGCTCTCGAGTGATGGCAAATGCTATGGTAGAGAGGCCGAGGTGTCAAAATGCCTTAACCATGGCGTACGGGCATGCTTGACTCGCCGGAGCCATAAAATGCATTGGAACCGACCGTGCGGCAAAGATGGTCGAGTGTGCAAATATGGCGCTTTTGGAGCCGTGGAGGCATGGTTAAGGGCCCTTCAGGCTCTTAGGTGATGGAAAACTCTATGGTGGAGAGGTGAGAGGCATCAAAATGGCTTAACCATGGCGTACGGGCGTGCTTGACCCGGTGCCGAGAGCCATAGGATGCACAAGATCCGGCCGTGCGGGCACGGTCGTGTGTGCAATTATGGATGTTTTGGAGTCGTGGAGCTATAGTTAAGGGCCGTTCGGGCTCTCGGGTGATGACAAACATTGTGGTGGTGAGGCCGAGGAATCAAAATGCCTTAACCATGGCATACGGTCATGCTTGACCTAGTGTCAAGAGCTATAGTAGGACACGCACGAACCGGGCCGTGCGGTAGCATATTCGTGTGTGCAAATATGGCGCTTCTAGAGCCGTGGAGCCATGGTTAAGGGCCATTCGGGTTCTTAGGGCGGCAACAAACGCCGTGGTGGAGAGGCTAGAGGTGTCAAAATGCCTTAACCATGGCGCATGGGCATGCTTGACTTGGTGCGAGGAGCCATAGGAAGCGCATAGGAACCGGCCGTGCGGCAACAAAGGTCGTGTGTGCAAATATGGCGCTCCGGAGCCATGGAGCCAAGGTTAAGGGCCGTTCGTGCTCTCGAGCGATGGCAAATGCTATGGTAGAGAGGCCAGAGGTGTCAAAATGCCTTAACCATGGTGTACGGGCATGCTTGACTCGCCGAGAGCCATAGGATGCGTTGGAACCGACCATGTGGCAAAGATGGTCGTGTGTGCAAATATGGCGCTTTGGAGCCGTGGAGCCATGGTTAAGGGCCCTTCGGCTCTCGGTGATGAAAACTCTATGGTGGAGAGGTGAGAGGCATCAAAATGGCTTAACCATGGCGTACGGGTGTGCTTGACCCGGTGCCAAGAGCCGTAGGATGCACAGATCCGGCCATGCGCGCACGCCATGTGTGCAATTATGGATGTTTTGGAGTCGTGGAGCTATAGTTAAGGGCCGTTTGGGCTCTCGGGTGATGACAAATATTGTGGTGGTGGTGAGGCCGAGGCGTCAAAATGCCTTAACCATGGCATACGGTCGTGCTTGACCTAGTGTCGAGAGCTATAGGACACGTAGGAACCGGCCGTGCGGTAGCATAGTCGTGTGTGCAAATATGGCGCTTCTAGAGCCGGTGAAGCCATGGTTAAGGGCCATTCGGGTTCTTGGGCGGTAATAAACACTGTGGTGGAGAGGCCAAAGGTGTTAAAACGCCTTAACCATGGTGCATGGGCGTGCTTGACTTGGTGCGAGGAGCCGTAGGACGCATAGGAACCGGCCGTGCGGCAGCAAAGTCGTGTGTGCAAATATGGCAGTTCTGGAGCCGTGGAGCCGAGGTTAAGGGCCGTTTAGGCTCTCGAGCGATGGCAAACGCTATGGTAGAGAGGCCAGAGGTGTCAAAATGCCTTAACCATGGTGTACGGGCTTGCTTGACTCAGTGCCGGAGCCATAGGACGCGTTGGAACCAACCATGCGGCAGCATGGTCGTGTGTGCAAATGTGGCGCTTGACCGCCATGGAGCCATGGTTAAGGGCCCTTCGTGCTCTCGGGTGATGGAAAACTCTATGGTGGAGAGGTGAGAGGCATCAAAATGGCTTAACCATGGCGTACGGGTGCTTGAACCGGTGCCGAGAGCCGTAGGATGCACAGATCCGGCCGTGCGCAAAGACACGCCGTGTGTGCAATTATGGATGTTCTGAGTCATGGAGCTATAGTTAAGGGCCGTTCGGGCTCTCGAGTGATGACAAACATTGTGGTGGTGGGGCCGAGGTGTCAAAATGCCTTAACCATGGCATACGGTTGTGCTTGACCTAGTGTCGAGAGCTCGTAGGACACGTAGGAACCGGGCCGTGCGGTAGCATAGTCGTGTGTGCAAATATGGCGCTTCTAGAGCGGTGGAGCCATGGTTAAGGGCCATTCGGGTTCTTGGGCGGCAACAAATGCTATGGTCGAGAGGCCAAAGGTGTCAAAACGCCTTAACCATAGTGCATGGGCGTGCTTGACTTGGTGCGAGGAGCCGTAGGATGCGTAGGAACCGCCGTGCGGTAGCAAAGTCGTGTGTGCAAATATGGCGCCTCGAGCCGTGGAGCCGAGGTTAAGTGCCGTTCAGCTCTCGAGTGACGGCAAACGCTATGGTAGAGAGGCCGAGGTGTCAAAATGCCTTAACCATGGCGTACGGCATGCTTGACTCGGTCCGGGAGCCATAAACGTTGGAACCGACCATGCGGCAAAGATGGTCGAGTGTGCAAATATGGCGTTTTGGAGCCGTGGAGCCATGGTTAAGGGCCCTTCGGGCTCTCGGTGATGGAAAACTCTATGGTGGAGAGGTGAGAGGCGTCAAAATGGCTTAACCATGGTGTACGGTGCGTGACCCGGTGCCGAGAGCCATAGGATGCACAGGATCCGACCGTGCGGCAGCACAAATGTGTGCAATTATGGATGTTCTGAGTCGTGGAGCTATAGTTAAGGGCCGTTCGGCTCTTGGGTGATGACAAACATTGTGGTGGTGAGGCCGAGGCATCAAAACGCCTTAACCATGGCATACGGTCATGCTTGACCTAGTGTCAAGAGCTATAGGACACGCACGAACCGGGCCGTGCGGTAGCATATTCGTGTGTGCAAATATGGCAGTTCTAGAGCCGTGGAGCCATGGTTAAGGGCCATTCGTGTTCTCGGCAGCAACAAACGCTGTGGTGGAGAGGCTAGAGGTGTCAAAATGCCTTAACCATGGCGTACGAGCATGCTTGACTCGGTGCCGGAGCCATAGGATGCGCTGAACCGACCGTGCGGCAAAGATGGTCGTGTGTGCAAATATGGCGCTCGGAGCCGTGGAGCCAAGGTTAAGGGCCGTTCGTGCTCTCGAGCAATGGCAAACGCTATGGTAGAGAGGCCAGAGGTGTCAAAATGCCTTAACCATGGCGTACGGGCATGCTTGACTCGCCGAGAGCCATAGGATGCGTTGGAACCGATCGTGCAGCATGGTCGTGTGTGCAAATATGGCAGTTTTGCAGCCGTGGAGCTGTGGTTAAGGGCCCTTCAGGCTCCCGGGTGATGAAAAACTCTATGGTGGAGAGGTGAGAGGCATCAAAATGGCTTAACCATGGCGTACGGGCGTGCTTGACCCGGTGCCGAGAGCCGTAGGATGCACAGGATCCGGGCCGTGCGGCAAAGACGTGTGTGCAATTATGGATGTTCGAGTCGTGGAGCTATAGTTAAGGGCCGTTCGGGCTCTCGGGTGATGACAAATATTGTGGTAGTGAGGCCGAGGCGTCAAAACGCCTTAACCATGGCATACGGTCGTGCTTGACCTAGTGTCGAGAGCTATAGGACATGCAGGAACCGGGCCGTGTGGTAGCATAGTCGTGTGTGCAAATATGGCAGTTCTAAAGCTGTGGAGCCATGGTTAAGGGCCATTCAGGTTGGGCGGTAACAAACACTGTGGTGGAGAGGCCAAAGGTGTTAAAACGCCTTAACCATGGTGCATGGGCGTGCTTGACTTGGTGCGAGGAGCCGTAGGACGCATAGGAACCGGCCGTGCGGCAACAAAGTCGTGTGTGCAATTATGGCGCTCGGAGCCGTGGAGCCGAGGTTAAGGGCCGTTCGTGCTCTCGAGCAATGACAAACGCTATGGTAGAGAGGCTAGAGGTGTCAAAATGCCTTAACCATGGCGTAGGTGTCAAAATGCCTTAACCATGTGGCGTTGTCGTGTGTGCAAATGTGGCGCTTTCAGCGGCGTGCTTGGAGCCATGGTTAAGGGCCCTTCTTGACTCAGTGCTGGTCTGTGCAAATATGGGTGATGGAAAACTCTATGGTGGAGATGGTGAGAGGCATCAAAATGGCTTAACCATGGCGTACGGGTGTGCTTGAACCGGCCGAGAGCCGTAGGATGCACGGATCCGGCCGTGTGTGCAATTATGGATGTGTGTGCAATTATGGATGTTCGAGTCGGGAGCTATAGTTAAGGGCCGTTCGGGCTCTTGGGTGATGACAAACATTGTGGTGGTGAGGCCGAGGTGTCAAAATGCCTTAACCATGGCATACGGTCATGCTTGACCTAGTGTCGAGAGCTATAGGACACGCAGGAACCGGGTCCGTGCGGTAGCATAGTCGTGTGTGCAAATATGGCAGCTTCTAGAGCGTGGAGCCATGGTTAAGGGCCATTCGGTTCTCGGGCGGCAACAAACGCTGTGGTGGAGAGGCTAGTGGTGTCAAAACACCTTAACCATGTGCATGGGCGTGCTTGACTTGGTGCGAGGAGCCGTAGGATGCGTTGGAACCGGCCGTGCGGCCGCAAAGGTCGTGTGTGCAAATATGGCGCCTTCGGGAGCCGTGGAGCCAAGGTTAAGGGCCATTTAGGCTCTCGAGCGATGGCAAACGCTATGGTAGAGAGGCCAGAGGTGTCAAAATGCCTTAACCATGGCGTACGGGCATGCTTGACTCAGTGCCAGGAGCCATAGGATGCGTTGGAACTGACCGTGCGGCAGCATGGTCGTGTGTGCAAATATGGCAGTTTTGGAGCCGTGGAGGCATGGTTAAGGGCCCTTCAGGCTCTCAGGTGATGGAAAACTCTATGGTGGAGAGGTGAGAGGCATCAAAATGGCTTAACCATGGCGTACGGGCGTGCTTGACCCGGTGCCGAGAGCCGTAGGATGCACAGGATCCGGCCGTGCGGCAAAGACAAACATGTGTGCAATTATGGATGTTCTGAGTCGTGGAGCTATAGTTAAGGGCCGTTCGGGCTCTCGGGTGATGACAAACATTGTGGTAGTGAGGCCGGGCGTCAAAACGCCTTAACCATGGCATACGGTCGTGCTTGACCTAGTGTCGAGAGCTATAGGACACGCAGGAACCGGGCGTGCGGTAGCATAGTCGTGTGTGCAAATATGGCGCTTCTAGAGTGTGGAGCCATGGTTAAGGGCCATTCAGGTTCTGGGCGCAATAAACACTGTGGTGGAGAGGCCAAAGGTGTTAAAACGCCTTAACCATGGTGCATGGGCGTGCTTGACTTGGTGCGAGGAGCCGTAGGATGCGTAGGAACCGGCCGTGCGGCAGCAAAGTCGTGTGTGCAAATATGGCGCTTCGGGAGCCGTGGAGCCAAGGTTAAGGGCCGTTCGGCTCTCGAGCAATGACAAACGCTATGGTAGAGAGGCTAGAGGTGTCAAAATGCCTTAACCATGGCGTACAGGCATGCTTGACTCGCGAGGGAGCCATAGGATGCGTTGGAACCGACCATGTGGCAAAGCATGGTCGTGTGTGCAAATATGGCGCTTTGGAGCCGTGGAGCCATGGTTAAGGGCCCTTCGTGCTCTCGGGTGATGGAAAACTCTATGGTGGAGAGGTGAGAGGCATCAAAATGGCTTAACCATGGCGTACGGGTGTGCTTGACCCGGTGCCGAGAGCCGTAGGATGCACAGGATCCGGCCGTGCGCCAAAGACAACATGTGTGTGCAATTATGGATGTTCTGAGTCGTGGAGCTATAGTTAAGGGCCGTTCGGGCTCTCGGGTGATGACAAACATTGTGGTGGTGGGCCGAGGTGTCAAAACGCCTTAACCATGGCATACGGTCGTGCTTGACCTAGTGTCGAGAGCTATAGGACACGTGCAGGAACCGGGCCGTGCGCCAGCACAGTCGTGTGTGCAATTATGGATGTTCTAGAGTCGTGGAGCTATGGTTAAGGGCCGTTCGGGTTCTTGGGCGGTAACAAATGCTGTGGTGGAGAGGCCAGAGGTGTCAAAACGCCTTAACCATGGTGCATGGGCGTGCTTGACTTGGTGCGAGGAGCCGTAGGATGCGCAGGAACCGGCCGTGCGGCAGCAAAGTCGTGTGTGCAAATATGGCGCTTCGGAGCCGTGGAGCCGAGGTAAAGGGCCGTTTAGGCTCTCGAGCAATGACAAACGCTATGGTAGAGAGGCCGAGGTGTCAAAATGCCTTAACCATGGCGTACGGCATGCTTGACTCGAGCCGGGAGCCATAAAATGCGTTGGAACCGACCATGCGGCAAAGATGGTCGTGTGTGCAAATATGGCGGTTTTGGAGCCGTGGAGCCATGGTTAAGGGCCCTTCGGGCTCTCGGTGATGGAAAACTCTATGGTGGAGAGGTGAGAGGCATCAAAATGGCTTAACCATGGCGTACGTGCGTGCTTGACCCGGTGCCGAGAGCCATAGGATGCACAGATCCGAATTATGGATGTTCCGTGCGGGGCAAATGACAAATATTGTGGTAGTGAGGCCGGAGGTGTCAAAACGCCTTAACCATGGCATACGGTCGTGTGTGCAATTATGGATGTTCTGGAGTCGTAGAGCTGTAGTTAAGGGCCGTTCGGGCTCTCGGGGTGATGACAAACATTGTGGTGGTGAGGCTAGAGGCATCAAAACGCCTTAACCATGGCATATGGTCATGCTTGACCTAGTGTCAAGAGGGCCGTTCGGGCTCTTGGGTGATGACAAACATTGTGGTGGTGAGGACACGCACGAACCGGACCTAGTGTGGTAGCATATTCGTGTGTGCAAATATGGCAGTTCTAGAGCCGTGGAGCCATGGTTAAGGGCCATTCAGGTTCTCAGGCGGCAACAAACACTGTGGTGGAGAGGCTAGAGGTGTCAAAATGCCTTAACCATGGCGTACGGGCATGCTTGACTCAGTGCCAGGAGCCATAGGATGCGTTGGAACCGACCGCGGCAAAGATGGTCGTGTGTGCAAATATGGCGCTTCGGAGCCGTGGAGCCAAGGTTAAGGGCCATTCGGGCTCTCGAGCGATGGCAAACGCTATGGTAGAGAGGCCAGAGGTGTCAAAATGCCTTAACCATGGCGTACGGGCATGCTTGACTCGCCGAGAGCCATAGGATGCGTTGGAACCGACCGTGCGGCAGATGGTCGAGTGTGCAAATATGGCGCTTTGGAGCCGTGGAGGCATGGATAAGGGCCCTTCAGGCTCTCGGTGATGGAAAACTCTATGGTGGAGAGGTGAGAGGCATCAAAATGGCTTAACCATGGCGTACGGGCGTGCTTGACCCGGTGCCGAGAGCCATAGGATGCACGGATCCGACCGTGCGGCAAAGACAGTCGTGTGTGCAATTATGGATGTTCGAGTCGTGGAGCTGTAGTTAAGGGCCGTTCGGGCTCTCGGGTGATGACAAACATTGTGGTGGTGGGGCCAGAGGTGTCAAAATGCCTTAACCATGGCATACGGTCGTGCTTGACCTAGTGTCGAGAGCCGTAGGACACGTAGGAACCGGGCCGTGCGGTAGCATAGTCGTGTGTGCAAATATGGCGCTTCTAGAGTGGTGGAGCCATGGTTAAGGGCCATTCGGGTTCTTGGGCTGCAACAAATGCTGTGGTCGAGAGGCCAGCGGTGTCAAAATGCCTTAACCATAGTGCATGGGCGTGCTTGACTTGGTGCGAGGAGCCGTCGGATGCGCAGGAACCGGCCGTGCGGCAAAGAAAGTCGTGTGTGCAAATATGGCGCTTCTGGAGCCGTGGAGCCGAGGTTAAGTGCCGTTCGGGCTCTCGAGCGACGGCAAACGCTATGGTAGAGAGGCCGAGGTGTCAAAATGCCTTAACCATGGCGTACATGCATGCTTGACTCAGAGCCGGGAGCCATAAAATGCGTTGGAACCGACCGTGCGGCAAAGATGGTCGAGTGTGCAAATATGGCGCTTTTGGAGCCGTGGAGGCATGGTTAAGGGCCCTTCGGCTCTCGTGATGGAAAACTCTATGGTGAGAGGTGAGAGGCATCAAAATGGCTTAACCATGGCGTACGGCGTGCTTGACCCGGTGCCGAGAGCCATAGGATGCACAGGATCCGACCGTGCGGCAAAGACAGCCGTGTGTGCAATTATGGATGTTCGAGTCGTGGAGCTGTAGTTAAGGGCCGTTCGGGCTCTCGGGTGATGACAAACATTGTGGTGGTGAGGCCAGAGGCATCAAAACGCCTTAACCATGGCATACGGTCATGCTTGACCTAGTGTCAAGAGCTGTAGGACACGCACGAACCGGCCGTGCGGTAGCATATTCGTGTGTGCAAATATGGCGTTCTAGAGCGTGGAGCCATGGTTAAGGGCCATTCGGGTTCTTGGGCGGCAAGAAACACTGTGGTGGAGAGGCCATTGGTGTCAAAATGCCTTAACCATGGCGTACGGGCATGCTTGACTTGGTGCGAGGAGCCATAGGATGCGTTGAACCGACCGTGCGGCAAAGATGGTCGTGTGTGCAAATATGGCGCTTCGGGAGCCGTGGAGCCAAGGTTAAGGGCCGTTCGTGCTCTCAAGTGATGGCAAACGCTATGGTAGAGAGGCCGAGAGGTGTCAAAATGCCTTAACCATGGCGTACGGGCATGCTTGACTCGTGCCGGAGCCATAGGATGCGTTGGAACCGACCGTGCGGCAAAGCATGGTCGTGTGTGCAAATATGGCGCTTTTGGAGCCGTGGAGGCATGGTTAAGGGCCCTTCAGTGCTCTCGTGTGATGAAAACTCTATGGTGGAGAGGTGAGAGGCATCAAAATGGCTTAACCATGGCGTACGGGCGTGCTTGACCCGGTGCCGAGAGCCGTAGGATGCACAGGATCCGACCGTGCGGCAAAGACACGTCGTGTGTGCAATTATGGATGTTCTGAGTCGTGGAGCTATAGTTAAGGGCCGTTCGGGCTCTCGGGTCATGACAAACATTGTGGTGGTGAGGCCGAGGCATCAAAACGCCTTAACCATGGCATACGGTCGTGCTTGACCTAGTGTCGAGAGCTGTAGGACACGTAGGAACCGGCTGTGCGGTAGCATAGTCGTGTGTGCAAATATGGCAGTTCTAGAGCGGTGGAGCCATGGTTAAGCGCCATTCGGATTCTTGGGCGGCAGTAAATGCTATGGTCGAGAGGCCAGCGGTGTCAAAACGCCTTAACCATAGTGCATGGGCGTGCTTGACTTGGTGCGAGGAGCCATAGGATGCGCAGGAACCGGCCGTGCGGTAGCAAAGTCGTGTGTGAAAATATGGCAGTTCTGGAGCCGTGGAGCCGAGGTTAAGTGCCGTTCAGGCTCTCGAGTGATGGCAAACGCTATGGTAGAGAGGCCGAGGGTGTCAAAATGCCTTAACCATGGCGTACAGCATGCTTGACTCGAGCCGGAGCCATAAAATGCGTTGGAACCGACCGTGCGGCAAAGCATGGTTGAGTGTGCAAATATGGCGCTTTGGAGCCGTGGAGGCATGGTTAAGGGCCCTTCGTGCTCTCGGTGATGGAAAACTCTATGGTGAGAGGTGAGAGGCATCAAAATGGCTTAACCATGGCGTACGGCGTGCTTGACCCGGTGCCGAGAGCCATAGGATGCACAGATCCGACCGTGCGGCAAAGACAAGTCGTGTGTGCAATTATGGATGTTCGAGTCGTGGAGCTATAGTTAAGGGCCGTTCGGGCTCTCGGGTGATGACAAACATTGTGGTGGTGAGGCCGAGGCATCAAAACGCCTTAACCATGGCATACGGTCATGCTTGACCTAGTGTCAAGAGCCGTAGGACACGAGGAACCGGGCCGTGTGGGTAGCATAGTCGTGTGTGCAAATATGGCGCTCTAGAGCGGTGGAGCCATGGTTAAGGGCCATTCAGGATTCTCAGCAACAAATGCCGTGGTCGAGAGGCTAGAGGTGTCAAAATGCCTTAACCATGGCGTGGGCATGCTTGACTTGGTGCGAGGAGCCATAGGATGCGCAGAACCGGCCGTGCGGCAACAAAGTCGTGTGTGCAAATATGGCGCTTCTGGAGCCGTGGAGCCAAGGTTAAGGGCCGTTCGTGCTCTCGAGCGATGGCAAACGCTATGGTAGAGAGGCCGAGGTGTCAAAATGCCTTAACCATGGCGTACGGCATGCTTGACTCGGCCGAGAGCCATAGGATGCGTTGAACCGACCGTGCGGGCAAAGATGGTCATGTGTGCAAATATGGCGCTTTGGAGCCGTGGAGGCATGGTTAAGGGCCCTTCGTGCTCTCGTGTGATGGAAAACTCTATGGTGGAGAGGTGAGAGGCATCAAAATGGCTTAACCATGGCGTACGGGCGTGCTTGACCCGGTGCCGAGAGCCAGAGGATGCACAGGATCCGACCGTGCGGCAAAGACAATCGTGTGTGCAATTATGGATGTTCTGGAGTCGTGGAGCTATAGTTAAGGGCTGTTCGGGCTCTTGGGTGATGACAAACATTGTGGTGGTGAGACCAGAGGCATCAAAACACCTTAACCATGGCATACGGTCATGCTTGACCTAGTGTCAAGAGCTGTAGGACACGCACGAACCGGCTGTGCAGTAGCATATTCGTGTGTGCAAATATGGCAGTTCTAGAGATGTGGAGCCATGGTTAAGGGCCATTCAGGTTCTCAGGCAGCAAGAAACGCTGTGGTGGAGAGGCTAGAGGTGTAAAAATGCCTTAACCATGGCGTACAGGCATGCTTGACTCAGTGCCAGGAGCCATAGGATGCGTTGGAATTGACCGTGCGGCAGCATGGTCGTGTGTGCAAATATGGCAGTTCTGGAGCCGTGGAGCCAAGGTTAAGGGCCGTTCAGGCTCTCGAGCGATGGCAAATGCTATGGTAGAGAGGCCGAGGTGTCAAAATGCCTTAACCATGGCGCACGGCATGCTTGACTCAAGGCCGAGAGCCATAGGATGCGTTGGAACCGACCGTGCGGCAAAGATGGTCATGTGTGCAAATATGGCGTTTTGCGGCCGTGGAGCTGTGGTTAAGGGCCCTTCAGGCTCTCGGGTGATGAAAAACTCTATGGTGGAGAGGTGAGAGGCATCAAAATGGCTTAACCATGGCGTACGGGCGTGCTTGACCCGGTGCCGAGAGCCGTAGGATGCACAGGATCCGGCGGTGCGGCACGTGTGTGCAATTATGGATGTTCTGGAGTCGTGGAGCTATAGTTAAGGGCCGTTCGGGCTCTTGGGTGATGACAAATATTGTGGTGGTGAGGCTAGAGGTGTCAAAACGCCTTAACCATGGCATACGGTCGTGCTTGACCTAGTGTCGAGAGCTATAGGACATGCAGGAACTGGCTGTGCGGTAGCATAGTCGTGTGTGCAAATATGGCAGTTCTAGAGCCGTGGAGCCATGGTTAAGGGCCATTCGGGTTCTCGGGGTAATAAACGCTGTGGTGGAGAGGCCAAAGGTGTTAAAACGCCTTAACCATGGTGCATGGGCATGCTTGACTTGGTGCGAGGAGCCGTAGGACGCATAGGAACCGGCCGTGCGGCGGCAAAGAAAGTCATGTGTGCAAATATGGCGCTTCGGGAGCCGTGGAGCCGAGGTTAAGGGCCATTCAGGCTCTTGAGCGACGACAAACGCTATGGTAGAGAGGCCGAGGTGTCAAAATGCCTTAACCATGGCGTACGGGCTTGCTTGCCTCGCCGGAGCCATAGGACGCGTTGGACCGACCATGCGGCAGCATGGTCGTGTGTGCAAATGTGGCGCTTTCCGCCGTGGAGCCATGGTTAAGGGCCCTTCGTGCTCTCGGGTGATGGAAAACTCTATGGTGGAGAGGTGAGAGGCATCAAAATGGCTTAACCATGGCATACGGGTGTGCTTGAACCGGTGCCGAGAGCCGTAGGATGCA
>JAENPR010002850.1:0-37297 GCA_018135685.1 Themeda triandra | reverse complement strand
AGGCGCTAAGGCCGTGAAGGTAATATAAATCATTCATATTTATTTTTCAATTCATTCACTGGTAGCCGCGAACAATAATAAGTAGTTGATCGATCTCTAAATTTTTGTTCTTTTTATCTTTTGATCTAGATACCTACTGGAATAGCATTCAAAGATTGAAGCCATGTCTTCTACAAATCGTTCTAGAAAATTTGAATCGGGTTGTCAAAAGCGTAAGAAGAAACAAAGAATAGAGGAATTAGTCCAATCTCAAAGCAAGGAGCTATGGATAGATTTGTTACAAAACAGTCACAAGTGTCGTCTGATAATCCAACACATCATTTCAAAGAACACTAAAAGAATGATGTTATTCAAGTAAAGATTATGCAATATAGGTATCATTCTTGAATCTGGATATATATTTTATTGCAACATATTGCATGCTTTATAATATCATATATTTAGTCTTTTTTTCTAGGCTAATAGGCCTCATTTCTTAGTATCGCAGGGCCTCTAATTTTCGTGGGACGGCCCTGCCAAACAATCAACACGGGACTTCATATGAATGAGTAGGAATCATAAAATTGTTTCACTTATTTAAACTTGATACATTATTGTACAGGTCTCTTCCTTTTTTAGTGAAATTGGAGGGATTTGCACTCCTGCTGAAGTATTATTAAAAGAAAAAAGCTGCAGGAAACAACAGCACAAACTTAAGAGACAAAGAAAGTAAGTAATAAGAAAGAAAATAAGGGAAACAACAAATATTACGGCAAGCCTCTTCCTTTATATAAGCATTGCAGACAACTACATGAGCATTTTTTTAGAAAGGGGAATATATTAATATCCCAGCTTCTGCATGGACGGCTGTACAACTACAAGAGCATGCCACATGACTTAGGCCCACTCCAGCTAGTGATGCACACACTTGTCCGTAGCTTGCCCTCGATCCCCTCAAAAAAAAAAAAACTTCCCCTAAAAAAAACTAGTGTATTAGCTAGGGAAAAAAATCATCTGACCACCCTCAACTATTGTATCAGTGCGATTTACTTCCCTCATTTAGAAAATCAGATTCCACTCAACTATTGTATCAGCTATACCTTGGACTGTGCTCCTGCCACTGTCTGACTGGGTGTGGACTTTGCTCCCCTCAGCCCACGGCCTGCGCAAATGTAATCTGGGCCTCCACCACCACCAAAGTCCCGACCCAAGACAAGGATTGTTAAAAAAAAAGACCCAGGACAAGGAAGGAAGCTTCCACTGAAACATTTCGTATCCTCTGAATTCGATTAAAGAAACAGCCAGTTGACCTTCCTTGCAATGCACTGCAAGGTCGTATCTTGGTCAACAATGCAAGCACAAACAACATGGCATGTTCCCATCCATGGCCATGGCAGGCACACAATATTTTAGCATCCTCTTCAGTTCAGAGTACAAGTTTGGGTTGGACACTGCAACTTCACTCTCACTGCACACCCAGTGTAGCATAAAACTCCTCTCCACTCCATCAAATGTCAACAGCAAAAGCTACCAAGTCAACGGCAATGGCAACGGTCTCCTCCTCCTCGGAGGAGGAGGAGGAGCAAGCCAGCGCACTCAACCTGCTTGTCCTGCTGCCCATCCTCTACATCTCCTACCACCTCATCACACGAGCCCTGCTGACGACGACCCCGCCGACGTGGAGCACGTCCTGCGGACCAACTCCGGCAACTACCCCAAGGGCGACCGCGCCACCGCCATGTGCGCGTCGTGGGAGCGGGCGGCGAGTACGCACACGCTCCGTTCAGATCCCGTGCCCGTAGGCCTACGTATACACGCACACATTATACATGTCTCAGCTCGAGGTCTCGTTGAAGGTGGAGAAATGGCTCAACGTCGGCAGCGAGAGACGGCTGAGGAAGGCCATCGCCGACGTGCACGCGTTCGCCACGGGCATCGTCCGCGCCCGGCTCGCGTCGGCCGACCACCACAGGGAGGACGTCCTGTCGCGGTTCGTGGCGCGAGCGCCGAGACGCTCAGAGACATCGTGCTCAGCTGTCAGCTCCCTCATCGCCGGCCGCGAGACCACGTCGTCGGCGCTGACATGGCTCTTCTGGCTCCTATCGTCGGGCCCTGCCGTGACGGCGCGGGCGGCGTCCGCGGGTTTCCACGCGCTGCGCGGCATGCACTACCTGCACGCCGCGCTCACCGAGTCCATGCGGCTGTACCCGCCGGCGCCGCTGGACTCGCGGTCGTGCACCGCCGACGACACGCTGCCCGACGGCACGCGCGTCGGCAAGGGCTGGTTCGTCACCTACAGCGCCTACGCCATGGGCCGGCTCCCGGCCATATTGGGCGCCGACTGCAACGAGTTGCTGCCGGAGCGGTGGCTCGACGACGATGGCGCGTTCTGGCCGGAGAGCTCGTTACGGTACACCGTGTTCCATGCGGGCCCCAGGATGTGCCTCGGAAAGGAGATGGCGTACGTGCAGATGAAGTCCGTCGTCGCTAGCGTGCTGGAGGAGTTCGTGGTCGACGTCAGGAAGGAGGTCGCCGGCGTGCCGGAGCATGTGCTCTCCGTGACGCTCAGGATGGAACGGGGCTTGCCGGTGCAGGTGAGGAGAAGGGAGGTGGCTGGAAGTGCTGAATGACGATGACGGCGTCGGTCTCATCTCATACTACACTTTTGTTCAGGCGTTGTCAAAAAAACCACACACACACACACACACACACACACACACACACACACACACACACACACACACACACTCTTTTGTTCAGGGGACAGGTATTTGCACTACTAGGGTCCACAAATCCTGAAGCAATATCGACGGAGCACATGTTGACTGAATGGATAAAAAATTTCAGGCGACTGACACATAGGAAGAGTGTGTAAATATATGTTGTTCTTTTTGGTTTTTTTTTTCGGCTGTCTACATCTATTTTTGGAGTTTCATTTTGCGATTGTAAAGCTAAATAAATTTAGTCAATAAAATGAGTGCTTGACTACTTTCTTTTTTATATATAGAGAGACTTACTAGCCTGTGTGCTATTTTAGGAAGGGTAACGGCATAAATCTTTTGACATGGCCCGGAGCATGGCGCGGTGTAAAAATTTGTTGAGTCTCACCATTTCTAGGGTCTTAATTAACATGATGGGTACCACAGCACGAAACGTAAGCACGATTACAACATTTCTATTCAATTATCTAGTATTTACTATCATACCTCTCCTATATTTCTTGAAAGGACTATGAAAATCGTCGAAACATTCCATCAAAATAGTGTGTCACGAGTGGATGGAGAAAACAAGTAAAGATATTTCAATGGTCGTGCTTGGACCATTATGGTGCGGAATCGGTCTGACCAAAGTCTCACCTCTAGAAAAAAGAGGGGCAGGCCGTACCGAAGCTTTTTTTATTACTCTCTCCATTCTAAATTATAAGTCAATCCATTAATTTTGGAAAGTCAAATCATCTCAAGTTTGACCAAATTTATACGATAATATAATAATATTTATAATGTCAACTAAGTATAATTAGGTTCTTTATCAATTGTATTTTTATTGTATACCTATTTGGTATCATAAATCTTTATGATTCTCTCTACAATTTTGGTCAAATTTGAGATGTTTTGACTGTTCATGATTCTTGAGATGACTTAATTTGGAAAGGAGGGAGTATATTACACGGTAAACCAGCACAAAAATACATGTAGAGAGGAAACAATACGAAGAAACTTACAACAAGTGATTTAGCAATTTTCAATTTCCGGGAAGTATATTTTTTTTATTTGCTCTATCAAGAAAGAGCCCAGTTCGTGTTGAAACCAATGTTTTGAAAATCGACGACTACAAGACGCCTAGGTGTGACTAGTCCCTAGGCTATGGCCTGGCGCCTCGACTAGGGGGGTAATCGGCCCTCTAGGCGGGCGGAGCGCCTAGGCAGAGCCGGGCGGCTACTCGGCGGTGTCCTGGAGCCCTAGGCGGCGAGAAATCGGGTGAGTCGCGCGTCGCAGGCGACCGCACGCGGGAAAGAAGGCGCGCGCGGGAGGAGGATAAGTCCGCGTGCGGGAGAAGGGGGAAAGGAAGCCAGCAAGCCGCGCGCCCGCTCGTGCTCGCCTCGACCTCCGCCTCCGTGCGACGTCGCCCGCAGGGAAGCAGTTCCCGCAGGCGACGCTCGTCCTCGCCTACCAGGCTCGTCTGACCTCGTCTCCTCCCCGCCGAGCGCGTCCTCCTCCCCGCCAAGACCTCCACCTCCCTGCGACGCCGCCTGCAAGGAAGCAGCTCCAGAAGGCGACGCTCACCCCCGCCCGCCGAGCTTGTCCTCCCCGCCTCGAAGCTCCTCCCCGTCGGCCTCTTCGTCGCCTGTCTCCTCTGTTTTGTTTCTCTGCTTCTCCTCCGTCTCCTCTGTTTCCTTTTCCTATCCTCTGTTTCCTCTCCTCTGTTTCCTCTTTTTCATGATTTCTGCTATATGTATATATATTATACTAAATTGGCAAAACGCCTAGAAAAACGCCTAGCATCGCCTAAGCTAGCCTAGGCTGGACTAGTCCCTAGGCTAAGGGTCATCGCCTAGAGTTCGCCTAGCGCCTAGCAAAACTTTGGTTGAAACTAAGACAGTTACAGACGAAAACACATGCAAGGGGAAAAGAGAAACACGTTCCTAAATTTAACCGTCATCCATTTGTCGCCAAATATGTTGAGAATTCGCATGAATTCTCTGACAATATTTACTTATACATATGTATGTATATTCATTTGTACAAATTTTTTTGGCAAAAGAATTAGGTATTTTGTTTAGGAAATCGGGAGGGGCAAGCCCTTTCTAGTTAATACTACCTCAATTCCAAATTATAAAGCATTTCAAAAATTTTGGAGAGTCGAAGATCTCAAGCTTAACCACATTTATACGATAAGATAATAATATTTATGATGTCAACTAAGTATTATTTAATTCTTCATTAATAATATTTTCATAGTATGCCTATTTGATATCATAAATTTTTTGTAATTTTCTTGATAATTTTAGTCAAAGTTAAGATACTTTAAATCTACAAGATTCTTGGAATATCTTATAATTTACAAAAAAAGATAAATAGTTTACAATAGATATTCTTGAGAACCTGTAGCTTCGCCTCTGTAAAGTGGCACAGTTCAAATTCGTGGTAAAATACATTCTAATGTGACAAAACAGTACTCTCTTTATTCCAAATTATAGGACGTTTTCGATTCTCTCTCTATATATTTTTACTACATGTTTGGACATATTTATATGTGAATGTGTAACAAAAGTTACGCAATTTAGGAAAAAACAAAAGATCTTATAATTTAAAATGAAGAGAGTAATCAATAGTGCGGTAGAACTAAAAACACGATAAATTTTACTTTTTATTGGAAGATAAACAGGAATGACAGTTATAATAGCCTGGTCATGTGAATGTGTGTTTCCGGATTTTTGCCAGCTTTCCCATTTATATACAGAGCAGCAGAGCCTGATCAACATTTCTCGCCGTTGTTCCCCTGAGCAGGATCCCAGTGCGGCAATGCCGGGCTGAAATGGTTGGAGACGACGCGCGAGTCGAGCAGCTCGATGGCCGGCGGCGTGGTGACGCACCGGGGCACCTTGTACTGGTTGACGGAGGCGCCACGCGCCACGGCCTGGTCCGTGAGCTCCTCGAAGGTGCCCGGCCGGACCACCCGGATCTCCAGCGGCCCGACGGAGCCGTCCTCCACCCGGCTCTGCCTGTACACCGAGCTCAGCGCCTCCTCCATCTCGAGGCAGCACCGGTCCAGCACGTCGCCGTCGCCGAGCAGCTCCTGCAGCTCCCAGTACACGACGTAGTGCCCCGGCACGGTCTCGGCGCACGTCCGGGCTGTGTAGTCCGCCACGGCGGCGACGCACGGGCGGAGCAGCGCGGCCGACGCGCGCTCCAGCGCGCGCTACAGCTCCACTTCGTCCGTCTTGTCCGACGCCACGGACAGCAGCGCGTCCCCGCGACGCACGAACAGGAACTGCGGCGCGGAGTTGTGGAACCCCGTCACGCGCAGCAGGTCGCCGACGCGGTACCGAGCCAGCCCGGAGTACGTGGTTACCACCAACTCGTACTCCCGCCCGGCTTCCACGCGGGCGAGCTCCACTAGCTGGCTTGCCGCCGCCGTGCCGTCCGTGGGGAGGAACTCGAAGTAGGCCATGTTGGGTATGACGGTGTAGGACACCTCGGACGGGTGGCAGATCGGCCGGAGGTTGATGCCGAAGCTGCACTCCGAGGAGAAGTACGCGGTGGTGACGATCGGCAGGCCGCCGCTGTAGTAGTTCAGCGCCGGGACGTAGTGCGCCATGGAGCCCGTGGCTACGACGTGGAGGTACTTGGTGTTTGGCCAGGGACGCGCGATGATGCCGGCCGCGTCGCCTCTGGAGCCCTCAGAACGGACCAGCTGCGCGAGCTCGGGGTCTGGCCGTCGGAGGACGGCGGCGAGCGCCTGGCGCACCGAGGGGTCGGTGACGCAGTCCGTGAGCGTGCCGGCGTCGATGTCCGTGGCGAGCTGCGCCCAGTTCCGGTGGAAGAGAGGTTGCTGAGAGAAAGAAGGAAAATCAACCAGCCCCCGACTCCAACCCCTGGCCCCAACCCCACCGCCGCTGCCGGCGGCCGGCGTCGGAGCCTCCCCAACCCAGATCCGGAACCCCCAGCCCTCGATCTACCTCCTCCACTGCTCAGCTTCTCGTGTTCTCGCCACCTCGTCGCTCCCCGCTGCGAAGAAGCTGGCCTCTCTCGCCGCCGGCTCTGGGCGCCGCGTGCACCGTCGCGCCGGCCTTGAGCGCCGCGGGGGCCGCCACGCCGGCAGCGCGGGCTGAGGATGCCGCCGCGCCGGCCGCGCGGGTCGCGGGCGCGCCTCGCCGGCCGCACGGGCCGCGGGCACCGTCGCGTCGGGCGCTCGGGGCGCCACTGGCCCGACCGCGCAGGATGTCGCCGCGCCGGCAGTAGGGGCCGCCGCCCCGGGCGCGCAGGCCGGCCCGGCCACGCCGGCTATGCAAGCTGCGGGTGCCATCGTGCAGGAAGTGGGCGCCGCCGCGCCGGCTGTGCAGGTGGCTGCGCTGGACGCCGCGCTGGCTTTGGACGCGGGCGTCGCCGCCTCGGCCCCTGCCCTCGCACCACCGCCTTCGCCATCCCGTCCCGAAGCTGCTGCCCCTACGCCCGTGGATGCCTCCGCTATTGGCTCGGGGGCCGCCACGCCGGGCCCTGACGTCATCCTGGTGCGCCCCTCCGCTCCGAGCTCGTCGCCTCCTACCTCCGACCCCGCTTCCCCGTCCTTGGCTGCAGGCTTACTGGGCGAGACCCTTCTGGCCACCTCGGCTCCCACCGTCGACCGGTGGATGGAGGACTTCGTCACCGTCGAGGACGCGTCCGACGACGACGACACCGACCCCTTCCCCCTCTCCACTGGTAGGCCGAAGCATCGGCGGTGGTGTGAGTCCTCCTCCGATGAGGAAGAGGGCGAGCTCCTTGCCCCGCACCGTGCAGCCGCCTACGGCCCCGTCGCCGACACCGCCGCCCCCGCCCCTCTGTGATGGGAGATTTCGGTGGGCGGGCATCCTTGCGCAGCCGCCGTCGGCGGCAGCGCAGAGGGCGGGCCGCGACAGCACCTGGAGCACCCTCCTCGCCGGCAGGGGCGTCGGGTGCGCTGCTCAGTACTACAGCCGCGGAGGGTGCCGGCACCATGCGCGTGCCTGCAACGCGCCGCCTTGGCCCACTTCCTGCGGCGAGAGTCCCGGCACAGCTACGCCTCCACCCGCAATCGAGAGCGCCTTCGCCTCCGCGTACCCTTCCCGCGCGTTGGCCGCCTCGGCTCCACGTTCCTCGCGTGGCTGCGGCGGTGGACGCGGAAGGCTTCAGTCTTGTGGAGAGTCATCGACGCGGGCGCCGTCGTGCCCCGGTTCACCCTCAACAACGGCGGCCCGTGCCACCCCCGCTCGTCGGGCGATGCTTCAATTGCCTGGCGGAGGGCCACGTTGCCGCCCGGTGCACCTCCCCGACCCGCTGCCTCTTCTGCTTCAGCGCAAGGCACCGGGCGAGGAATTGCATTTTTCGCCCCCGTCCTCCGCCACGACACCCTCCTGCGGGCCAAGCGCAGGAGGCCTGCCTTGTGCGACCTGCTTCGTGTGGGCGTGGGCGTCGCCTTGCCATCGATGTCGGTGGCGGTGGACGTGTGGCCGCCCACGCCCCAGATGCGCACGCGGCCCCAATCATCGTCGGACAGATCGTGTGCCCAGCTCCCTCGACCGCGGCGTCTGATGCTCCAGGCGGGTTCACACAGGGGACTACGGGTCGCGCCCGCCGTCGACGACCACGGCGTCGAACCAGACGACCAAGGACCCTTCGTCCAGCTCCTTCGACAGTTGTAGATGGCGGCCCGCAGCCCGCTGCCCGACGTCGATGTCGACGGCGCCGTGGGAAACGGCCAAGAGAGGTCAACACCATCAACAACGATGCCACCACCTCCGGCGAGGACGCGGGGCCTCCCATTCGGGCGGACCCAATGGATGACGAGCTCGGAGCTTGCCTCATCTCGCGCCCGTCTCCTTTGCTTGTTGTGTCTCTGCAGGCACCGACAGAGCTGTTGGTGGCCCTATCTCCGCCGTGACCGACCAGGCTCTACTTCGCAGTGGACGACGCAGGCGAGGTTGACGCGGCAGTGGCCACCGCTGTTGAGGCCCCTTCGGTGGCCCCGGTGGCCGACGCCGGGGGGCAGCCACCCGAGCTGGAGGCGCCCGCACCCGGGTCGAAGGGCGAGGTCGCCGTGACAGTGGCCTCTCCAGCCACTACCGCTATTGAGGCCCCTTCTGTGGCCCCGGTGGGCGACGTCGGGGGGCAGCGACCCGAGCTGGATGCGCCTGTGCCCCGGTGGGCGACACTGGATGCCTTCTTCGACTCTCTGTGTCTCCTGTTGGAGGAGCCTCTCATCCCCAACACGCCGCGCCCGCATGTGCCGAGAGCGAGTGATGACGATTGGATGCCGCGGCGGAGTTCCCGTCTGGCGGCAAAATCGGCATATCGCGACCCGAACCCGGAGCGGCAGGCAAAGCGGATCATGCTGAGCAAGTGGACTAAGCGGCCCTCCAATGACATTCCAGACTCCTCCGTCCACGATGAGTTCGTCAAAGCATACGCTGCAGCAAGCCTGTCCGCCAAGAAGGAGGCCATGGCGGTTATGTTTCCTCAACGTGGTGCGACGAGCTGCGCACCAACGTCGGGCTTCGGGCCGAAGCCGTAAGAGGCGGGTCGTGGAATTCGGCATCTCTGTCGCTCAATCGGTTTAGTAGTCAGTACGACCTTCGAAGCTCCGCCGTTAGAGCCGGCGCCTTTTGTGTGTGTTTTGTCCGTCTTATCCTCTTGGCACCTCGCCTCTAGGAAAGCCGGAATGTAAAAACAATTCTAACTTCTTCTTAATGCGGTACGTGCAGTGCATGTTTTCGAAAAAAAGTTCCGGTGGAAGAAATGGATGGCGCGGAGGAGGCCCGAGGCGAACGCGGCGTCGACGCACAGCACGGCGTGGCGGTAGCACAGGCTGCACAGCATTTGCGCGTACATGCTCTGGAACGGGTCCTCGCAGACGGTGGCCGCCGCCGGGCTCGTGAGGCCGCGCTCGGGGTTGTAGGGGACCTTCCAGAAGCCGTCGCTCGTGAAGACTCTCATGAGGATGGTGCGCGCAGGCAGGCCACCGGGCGTCATCTCCGACTTGACGAAGAGGAAGTAGAGACCGCTCCCCTTGTCGAGCCTTGGCACGTACCTGCAAGCATCGTCGGTCGATCATGGCACGCACCATGATGTACCATAGCATCGAAAAGTGTGGCGCTTACTGGTTGACGACGGCCATGACGAGGCTGTGCAGACGATGGTGGCGGTTGTGGTCGTCCTCCACGACGGGAATGAGCTTCGCTCGCTGCTGGAGGTGCCAGCGCTGGTGAGGAACTCGGAGACGGGGTGGCCGGAGCCGGACAGGATGGGGGAGCGGTTGCCGTGGGCGATGCGCTGGATGTACGGCTTGAGGTCGTCGTATGTCACCATGGGGACCTTGGCCCGGAAGGTGGCGCGGTCGGCGGCGCCGCCCAGGCCCAGGCCGCACCTCGTCGCGAGGTACTCGGCGTTGGCGTTGCGGCCGAGGATCTCCGCCAGCACGCGCTCCTGCACGGAGCCCACGTCGGCAGTCACCTCCTCGATGAACCGGAGCTTGTCGACGTCCGTCTCCGCCATCACTGCTGCCGCTGGCTGGTTTCTCCCGGCTCCACGAACTGTTGTGGGTCCAACTCCAAGCGCAGGACGATGGGCGGGTTTGCCCTCCCCAAGCCGCGCGGGCGCCGGGCACCGAGGGCCGCCACCGTGGAAGCGCAGGTCGCCGACGGCCGCCACCGCGCGAGCACGGGTTGCCGAGGGCCAGGGGGCGCGAGGCCGCTGCGGAAGCGAAACTGCCAAGGCCAGCGTGGCCGTGGATGAAGCGCCGGCACGGATTGTGTGGGTGGAGTGGAGGGCCGCGCGTGGGGATGAGGATAACGAAGTGAAAGCAGACGTAAAGGAGAGAAAAGAAGAAGAAGAAGAAGAAGAAGAAGAAGAAGAAGAAGAAGAAGAAGAAGAAGAAGAAGACGAAATAGGGGAAGGCATTATGGATTTTTCACCTTTTATTTGTTTTGCCAGTAGAAGAGATTATTCAACAAATGGGCCACCGAAACAGTTTCACTCTGCTAGCAGAGTTATTCTGGGACAGCTTCTCCAATATGGGCTGCCGTAGTGCCCGGACGTCCGGCGCAGCGCGTGCGTCCGGACGCCGGAGCTGCAGCGTATACACGGAGCGCCACAGCGACGGCCGCGGTCCTGGTCTCACCGGTCACCGCCGGACGCCTACAAGGGCTTGACGCTGACCATCTCTACAGGTGCTTGCTGTCGCCGGCTTCAGGGGATCGGCACCACCGTGCTTAGCACGAGCCGCCGGCTTCAGGGGATCGGCACCACCGTGCTTAGAGCAACTCCAGCAATAGCCCGCACAGGGTCCCTACTTTTTATTCGAGGGCTGTCCCTACTTCTGAGAGCTCTATTTTCTGGAGTGAACTACAGCAATAGCCCTCAAAATAGAGCCCCTACTTCTTAATTACTTCTATTTTATCACACACAATATGTTTATGTACTTGAGAGCATCATACTATATAATAATTTATTTAAACTCTAACTATAAAAACACAACACTAAAATTACAAAGAAAAATATGAATTTAAAATTTAAATTCAAACACAAATTTGGTCTGAATTTAATTATAGTCGATTACAACATAATCCATAACATGTTTGCAAATCAAATAACATAATCATTAAACATAAAGTCGAACAAAATAATTAACTTATGCCATATCGTGGCCACAAATGAACGCAATTGAGATTTGAGGGCCGTGTCCAGAGCCCCTCAAACTGAGAGCTGGATGAGTGATTTAAGAGGCCTCTCGAATTTGAGGGCTTTAGTAGGGGCCCTACTGGAGTGAATTTTTTTACTCTTAGCCCTCAAAAATAGGATGAGGGCTTAAGTAGGGGCCCTGCTGGAGTTGCTCTTAGCAGGAGCTGCCCGCCCTCATCCTTGGGCGAATGAACAGTTACGGCCTGGACGGGCCTCTGCTCGGCGACGCTCGCCCTGCCGCGGGCGACTCGCCCCAATCCCCGTCGATCTCCCTGCTCCCTCCAAATCACCCAAATCCAACTACAGATCCTTGTTGCTCCTGCCCTGATCTATCGTTTGGTGGGTCGCATTGTGCTCAAGTGGTGTCCATAAACATGTTAAATCAACTTAGGATTTTACATCAACTTAGTATGTGTCCATATTAATAATGATACTCAAGGGAAGCCACGAACCCTAATCTAAATAAGCATAATACAACTCAGTCATCGCTTTTATTACTACAATTAACCACAATTCCGATACTCAAGGGACGCCTTTAACCCTAATCTCGCAAGCATAATACAACTCAGGCCATCGCTTTTATTACTAAAATCCGCCAACGCTTCTAATACTCAAGGAATGCATTTAACCCTAATCTCGCACGCATAATACAACATAGTCATCCATTTTATTATTAAAATCAGCCAACGCTTCGATAGTCAAGGGACGCCTAGAACCCTAATCTCAGTAAGCATAATACAACATAGTCATCGCTTTTCTTATTTAAATCTGCCAACGATTCTGATACTCAAGGGATGCTTTTAACCCTAATCTCAGAAAGCATAAGACAACTCAGTCATCGCTTTTATTACTAAAATCAACCAACGCTTCTGATACTCAAGGGAAGCCTTTAAACCTAATCTCAGTAGGCATAATACAACCAATGTTACATAGTTTTGTTTCGAAAGTACCAAATATAAGTACAATAGTAACAAAATATTCTGGATACTTAGTATGTGTCCATAAAACATACTTACACAGGTTCAATATAACTACAATAGTAACAAAATATTCAAGATGCTTAGTATGTGTCCATAAACATGTTAAATCAACTTAGTATTTTACATCAACTTAGTATGTGTTCATATTAATGATGACACTCAAGGGAAGACACGAACCCTAATCTAAATAAGCATAATACAACTCGCTCATCGCTTTTATTACTAAAATCAACCAAAGCAATTTCGATACTCAAGGAATGCATTTAACCCTAATCTCAATACGCATAATACAACTCAGTCATGGCTTTTATTACTAAAATCAACCAACGCTTCTGATAGTCAAGGGACGCCGAACCCTAATCTCGCACGCATAATACAACTCAAGATACCTGAAATTTATATCAACGGGCAAAATTAGGTAAACAATAAGGAAAACAGAAAAAATGGAGAAATGATAATTACGGTGCAACACGGATATCTTTGGCAATCCTTTTGCAGCCTTCCACAAGCATGTCATAGACCAATAGCTCTTCCTACAATAAAAAATGGAGGGAGAACTATTACATAGCAAAAAAGAGGAAACAATCGATTACAAATAATATTAATCATACTTTATTAAGAAAATCTTGAACTGGAACAAACTCGTGTTCACTTGATGAAGAGGAATTGTCGCCTTCAACCATTTCATCGGTAAGCTTGATGAAAAGAGGTGCCTTCTTGAGATATGCTATTAGTAGAAAAAGAAATATATTAATAGAAGCTCAAAAGTGAAAATAAAATAGTAAGATAATACCTAACGGATCTGAAGGGCCCGTTAAATGACTGGTGAAGAAAACCTACAGTAATATGATGAAATTATTAGGTGGAATTATAGAAGTGCAAAAAAATATAAAAAATATAATAAATTTAATTATTACCATTGCTTATCAAGATAGCACCAAGAGCTTTCCACCACTTGACATCATGAAAGTCTCCTTGGCCATAAAATTCCATCATATTAAGTTTGTTGTCAATGACCTTCTTGTTCTGATAAAAAATACAATTATAATACGAATATTAAAAAGAAACAAAATACATAATTAGCTACAAACAAAAATGATAGCCTAAGTTTACCTTACATCCTTTTAACACATCTATAGGCAAGTTGAGGCCCCAACGACCACCACATGCTTGAATACATTCTAGCAACAGTGACGCCTCCAAAGCGACGTCCTTCTCCTTAAATACCTTAGTAGTACAATTGTCACAATTTCCTAGGGAAACAACGGAACAAAATCATATAAACAAATTTATATGAAACATTAGGAGAAGAAAATATTGTTGTTGGAACAAGACATACCACAAGTATCATGAACAACTTGACCAAAATAATTTAAAAGATGCTTCCGACGGCATGAAGATGTGACACAATAATTTTGAGCAGCGATAAAAGCATCCATAATGACCTTTTTCTGCTCCATCTATTTAATGGGAAATATATAAGACGAAATGTAATCTATTGCAATGACAAAATTCTGACTAGTGGAACACTCACCGTACTAATTTTATCACAATAAAAATCACCACGAGAAAAATCGCTTCAGCTATAAAAAAGGATGCAGTTAGACGGCAAACCATCACGACCACATCTTCCACTCTCTTGGTAGTATCCCTCAAGGCTCTTAGGGCAACCGTAGTGGATAACACATCGAACATCAGACTTGTCAATACCCATGCCAAATGCAATAGTGGCTACCATGACAAACACCTCATCCGAAACAAAAGACCTAACAAAATTAGTGAGATCATGAAGAACTAACAATACTTACAATAATATATGAGACCATCAAAAAATATTAGACAAACCTGTGTGCCTCTGCCCTTAGAGCAGGATCCATTTTACCATAATATTTAGTAGCTTCAATACCTAAAGAGACCAAACCATCAAAGACCTGAAGAACATGACACACAAAAAAAATAATAAGCATCTATAAAGAAACAGTGATTGCTTGAAGTGAAAATGACTCCAACACTGCCTGTGCCAGAGAAATGGAGATGCGATGAGAAACAGTGGAGCATTTAATGCAGCTAGAGACAAGAGCCAAAACTACCAACGCCAAAGTAGTAGAAAACTATGGACTGAGAAGTGAGGCGTCGCTGAGAGCAAAGCTACCTTAACCTAATAGACTAGTGAGAGGGTGCGGCGCGCTCCTGTCTGATAGACTGAAAATAGGGTGAGGCGTCGTGGCTCATGCCGGAGCAACTGCGCCTGCGCGCTACGCGCCGCTCCGCTGCGTGCGGCACCAGATACAGATGCGCCAGGAAAACGATTCCAAGTGATGTACTATTGATAAGCATGTGAGAGCTGGATTCCATTTCTCCTAGCTACGTTCAAATATTTAAAGTTACTTTGGCAACCGGTGTGCGGCTAGGTATGGTGTGCCACATCCAATAACAGTACCAGTGGTTCAAAAAGTATGCATTTCAAATAAAATTTTAAATAAATGTGCAAAAAAGGTAGACGATGAAATATTGAATGTGACATGGGTACGGGAAGGCATCGCATTCCATCCACTATGTACTAAATGGATCACGGGAATAAAACACATGAGTAAACTTCAGCTACATTAACAAAGGACTAGACTGTAACCACATTAACAAACGAAGCATTTTAAGTCTCCTTGTCTATATAATAGATAACAAATAAAGTCTACAGGCAAGCTACGGACAAGACGGCATCTCAGGTCTATAGGCAACTATAATGTCTGCACACAATTGAGAAGTGCAAGAAAAGGTATGTATTTTTTTTATTGTCATTATCATGTGGGCGATAATTCATAACAACTAATCGTTTGCATTTACATGTGTTGTGTTGAACACGACGAGGTGGAACATGCCCTAGAGATAATAACTAGGCTTTACGAGAGATAACAACATTCAAATGAGAATCATTTCGATCTCCAGAAAAGCCATCTGTAAGAAAAGAAAGCTACACGGCTTGAAACAAAATCTGAATGGTCGATTTTTCAAGCACTTTCTGCAACAACTACTTGGCTAATATATCCTACCATAATCTGCTGCCACACGAAGAAAATGTAGCCAGTACAAATGATACCATGGTAGAGCACACTATTAACAATCCTGTTCTAGTGGAAAAAATGATGTGGAGCACCGACTTAGCTAAATATATCTAATAAATGGGTCTTCTCATGTAAACCCAATTTAATAAACCTATACATTATACCTAAAAAATTGACGTAATAACTGGGACAATCAAGGGCAGAACGAAAAATGGGGACAATGATAAAAAATGAAAATGAGAATTTATATTAGTAAGAATAAGTACCAACGAAAATTAAATAATGTATTATTGGGCAGCAAAAGAGATGGAGCAGGGTTAACTGGAAAAAATTACAACATATGTGGTCAAAAACTAGAATTCTCAAATGATAATAATAAGTTCCATGGTCCTAAAATACACATTGCACTTCTCTTCTGAATTCATCACCAGTACGATACAACATATATTAAGCTGAAGAGAGCTGAATACTACTGTCACAACTAGACTGATACATTGTTTTGAATAAATAAGCTGCCACAAATTCAAGGGTACCAAGATAACAAAAAGCAAAATATAAAAGCAGAAGGTCGAGCAGACTACTCAGAAGCTTTTGACTTCATCATGATAACCTTCCAGGTTACTTTGTTGAGCACACGGAAGTCGTGAGCACAGGCGGAATAGCAAATTGCCAAATCTTCAGCTAAACCAACTAGACCACGGGAGCAGTAATGGAAGGCATCAATCTGACCAGAGGACATCTGACCTTCGAGAAACATGGAAGGATCAAAGCTATACTGAAGGCGCTGACCTTCAACCAATGCAGTGAGCTCCCCAAACATCAAGTTGACTGAGTCAGCTAGATCAAGCACATGGGATAGATTCTCTGAAATGAGGTTCTCTTCCTTCAGTGCCTTCGTGCGCTGCAGATAGTTGTAGTCAACAACCTTCGTATTGAAATTTTGTTCAATGAACTTCAAAGCTTCGTGTGCAGCCACCTCATTTGCTTCAACAGTTGAGTATGACTTCCCTTGCAGCTCAACCTTACCACTCACCTTGAAGTCATGCATGGGAGGGAACTCAATTGTAACTCTACTCTCCACGAAACCATAGCCAGGAATCATGCTAACATATTGTGGAGGAGCAAGACCAAAACAACTCATGACAGACTCTAAAAGGAATGTTGCAGGCAACTTGGCGTAATGCAAAGGTTGCTGCACAAAGAATAAAGAGATGATGGATTCAATAAGTCTGTGAAAAATAAAGATATTGGACAACAAGAAAATAACAAAGAAAACTGCCATTTACTGAAACTAACCTCGCTTGGACTTTTGCTGATCTCTTCAAGGAACAACTTATAATGATCAAGTTGAGCGCATGATTCCGTCAGTCCATTCTTGGCTTCAACGGTCCTCTCATAGAATGAACAACGCTGCTCTGTCAGATACTGAGCCAGGGTACCAAAAAACCAGCCCCTAGCTGTGTAAGGAACAGATATATTGTCATTGCCACCCTTCTTCTCTAACTTGGCCACAAATTTCTCCAACTTGGAAACAGCAACATCCCACTGAACTAATACTTTTTCAAAAGAAACAATTGCCTTAGAGAAAAGTCCATGGTTGTCGTTTCCAACAACAATTTGTACTAGCATGCTGCTGAAATCCACTATCCTGATCAGGTGATTGCTTTCTAAAAACTTAAAGGCCTTGCTGATTGCACTTCCTTCAGCATCATCATAATTAGCAGCAGCTTCACCTTCAACAATAGCAGAGCAAACCCTTTGACCAGTTGCGGAGGGAAGGTCACGTACATTCATTTTTATAATAACTCTTACGCCAGCGTGACCAGCTGACTCTTGAGTGAAAACAGGGGGGGGTTCAACCTCCAAACCTTTCATGATCTGCTCAAACATTGACTTCAAACCAATTGAAATTGGGACAATGACATCCTAAAATAGATGAATGAAGAATTAATGAACAAAAATAAGGTTAATTGAGGAAAAAAATCCATTAATCGAAAACTATGATGTTTTTAATAATAGTACGAAGCAAAATATATAAAAAAACTATTTTATTTCAATATTAGATGCCTCCACATGTACTTGATTTAGAGAAAATGGGTTCCATGCAAATATGAATTATCCAATTGGATCCTTTAATGAATAAGCTAATAAAGGTTCATGCCCTATATAGATCTAATGGGCTTTGACAATAAATAGTTCAAAACTCCAATCAAAAGTGCTACAACTCCTCCACAGAATGCATGTTTCAGAAGTTCAAGAGTATTGCAATGATGAATGGGATCAAACAAATTAGCAAAGAAAATGAATGTATTTTTTTGGTTACAAATGGTACAGACAAAAACAATGCATGTGGTACTGGCTAGGCACAACGTTTCACGTTTTTAATACCCTCTCCATTAGTACAAAGACTTATATAAAATGATAAGCTCCCGGATTTGAAAACAAGAATAAACACATAAAAGCCGCTAACTCAAAAACACTGTCTCTTGCACTGCCATTGTATCTGTGGGCAAGAGTTCGATTCCCAAGCAGGATAGCATGTGAAACGAAGAAGCACCAGACGGGCAAATCATTTCTACTAAAAAATAAGGCTATACGAGTAATTCTGATATTGAGATGTACTGAAACTGCACCTTCACATCTCGGAGCAATGAAAAAGATTATAATACTGAAATAAATTCGATTCTAGAATAACATATAACTAAAAAACATACAATACATACAGCAGTCGCTATTGAACGGAGGGTTCGGTCAATGAAACAAACAAAATCAGTGGAAATATTTGCATTAGGATGTAAGTAACACTAACAGGGGACAGAAGATCAAGCGCGTCAGGTCCTGAAACTCCATGGCCGACCATGATGCTATCAACGGAAGCGGCCGGCGGCATCACATACAAAACCAACTGTACCTCGCATCAATGAGATAGGATAAGCGGACATATGCCTTACTGATGTAGAAAAAAAAAACTTGTGGATCAAGAACCGTACCTAGAGGTTGAGATTGTCCGGATGTGGACCTTCGGAAGAAAATGAAGAGAGGGGAGTAAGAGGTCGAGGTTGAAGAAAAATAGAAGCTTCAAGACTGACAGAGGTAAGAGTGACAGAGGTGTGGTTTCAAAACAGGGCTGTAGGGTGGAGTGGGACACGATACTAAAGATCCTAGACTATAGTGACACAATATAGAAAAAATAGTAGACGGTACGTTCGTGCTGTAGATGTAAAGATGTGCGTACAGTATGTCATCGTGCAACCTGAAGTGTGGCGTGGCCAAAAAGCGTGCTTCGGTGTAAATGGCAGGCAAGGAGCGACAGCCTGCGTACGAGGCCTCGTGGCTAAAAAAATTAATATAGCATAGCCGACACCGGTGACCCGGTGACAAAATAACAACGAGTATATGATTTAATAATATTCAGAATATCAAGGTATATCTAGATAAAGCTTAGTAACTAAACTAGAAAAAAAGAAAGGATAGTCGTGTCAACTAATAAAAAGGAAACAGGAATGGGCCTCGAGAGTACAAAAAAAAAAGGAACATGGACGGGCCGAAGTTTGTTATCCATTAACAACTAACTAAACTTCAACTCGCCATCGCTTTTACTACTAAAATCCGCCGACGCTTCTAATACTCAAGGAATGCATTTCACCCTAATCTCGCACGCATAATACAACTCGGTCATCGCTTTTACTACTAAAATCAACTAATGCTTCTAATACTTAAGGGACGCCTTTAACCCTAATCTCGCAAGCTAAATACAACTTAGTCATCGCTTTTATTACTAAAATCCGCAGACGCTTCTAATACTCAAGGAATCCATTTAACCCTAATCTCGACGCATAATACAACTCGCCATCGCTTTTACTACTAAAATGAACTAATGCTTCTAATACTCAAGGGACGCTTTTAACCCTAATCTCGCAAGTATAATACAACTCAGTCATCGCTTTTATTACTAAAATCAACCAACGCTTCTGATACTCAAGGGACGCTTTTAACCCTAATCTCGTAAAGTATAATACAACTCAGTCATCGCTTTTATTATTAAAATCAACCAACGATTCTGATACTCAAGGGACGCCTTTAACCCTAATGTCAGTAAGCATAATACAAGTCAGAGATTGCTTTTATTACTAAAATCCGCTAACGCTTCTAATACTCAAGCAACGCATTTAACCCTAATCTGAGTAGGCATAATACAACCAGTCATCACTTTAAGCATAATACAACTCAGCCATCGCTTTTATTACTAAAATCAACCAACGCTTCTGATACTCAAGGGAAGCTTTTAACCCTAATCTCAATAAGCATAATACTACCAATGTTACATATTTTGTTTCGAAGGTACCAAATATAAGTACAATAGTAACAAAATATTCAGGATACTTAGTATGTGTCCATAAAATAGACTTACACAAAAGTTCAATATAACTACAATAGTAACAAAATATTCGGGATGCTTAGTATGTGTCCATAAACATGTTAAATCAACTTAGGATTTTACATCAACTTAGTATGTGTCCATATTAATAATGATACTCAAGGGAAGCCACGAACCCTAATCTAAATAAGCATAATACAACTCGCCTCATCGCTTTTAATACTAAAATTAACCAAAGAATTCGATACTCAAGGGACGCCTTTAACCCTAATCTCGGTAAGCATAATACAACTCAGTCATCGCTTTTATTACTAAAATACGCCAACGCTTCTAATACTCAAGGAATGTATTTAACCCTAATCTCAGTACGCATAATACAACATAGTCATCCCTTTTATTATTAAAATCAGCCAACGCTTCTGATAGTCAAGGGACGCCTAGAACCCTAATCTCAGTAAGCATAATACAACATAGTCATCGCTTTTATTATTAAAATCTGCCAATGATTCTGATACTCAAGGGATGCTTTTAACCCTAATCTCAGGAAGCATAATACAACTCAGTCATCGCTTTTATTACTAAAATCAACCAACGCTTCTGATACTCAAGGGAAGCCTTTAAACCTAATCTCAGTAGGCATAATACAACCAATGTTACATAGTTTTGTTTCAAAAGTATCAAATATAAGTACAATAGTAACAAAATATTCTGGATACTAAGTATGTGTCCATAAAACATACTTACACAGGTTCAATATAACTACAACAAGAACAAAATATTCAAGATGCTTAGTATGTGTCCATAAACATGTTAAATCAACTTAGTATTTTACATCAACTTAGTATGTGTTCATATTAATGATGACACTCAAGGAAGACACGAACCCTAATCTAAATAAGCATAATACAACTCGATCATCGCTTTTATTACTAAAATCAACCAAAGCAATTCGATACTCAAGGAATGGATTTCACCTAATCTCGGTACGCATAATACAACTCGCATGGCTTTTATTACTAAAATCAACCAACGCTTTTGATACTCAAGGGACGCCTTTAACCCTAATCTCGAAGCTAAATACAACTCAATCATCGCTTTTATTATTAAAATCCGCCAACGCTTCGATAGTCAAAGGAAGCCACGAACCCTAATCTCGAGGCATAATACAACTCGATCATCACTTTTATTATTAAAATCAGCTAATGCTTCGATAGTCAAGGGAAGCCACGAACCCTAATCTCGGTAAGCTAAATACAACTCGATCATCGCTTTTATTATTAAAATCAGCCAACGCTTCGATAGTCAAGGAACGCCTCGAACCCTAATCTCGCAGGCATAATACAACCAATGTTACATAGTTTTGTTTTGAAAGTACCGGATATAAGTACATAGTAACAAAATATTCGGATACTTAGTATGTGTCCATAAAAGCAGACTTACACAGTTCAATATAACTACAATAGTAACAAAATATTCGGATGCTTAGTATGTTTCCATAAACATGTTAAATCAACTTAGGATTTTATTATTAAAATCAACAAACGCATCGATACTCAATGGACGCCTTTAACCCTAATCTTAGTAAGTATAATACAACTCAATGCATGCTAAATAATTGAAGTGCACCAAACTGTTATTAATTAGTGCTTGTACCGTAAACATTGAACCCTAAACACTAGATCATATACCCTCAACCCTAAAACCCTAATCTTAGTAAGCTAAATACAACTCAGTCATCGCTTTTATTACTAAAATCCGCCGACGCTTCTAATACTCAAGGAATGCATTTAACCCTAATCTCAGTACGCATAATACAACTCAGTCATCACTTTTATTACTAAAATCAACCAACGCTTCTGTTACTCAAGGGAACCCTTTAACCCTAATCTCAGTAGGCATAATACAACCAATGTTACATAGTTTGTTTCGAAAGTACCAAATATAAGTACAATAGCAACAAAATATTCTGGATACTTAGTATGTGTCCATATTAATGATAACACTACTCTCGGCAGAAACCCTGCTGTCACTCAAGGGAAGACACGAACCCTAATCTAAATAAGCATAATACAACTCAGTCATCGCTTTTATTACTAAAATCAACCAGCAATTCTGATACTCAAGGGACGCCTTTAACCCTAATCTCAGTAAGCATAATACAACTCAGTCATCGCTTTTATTACTAAAATCCGCCAACGCTTCTAATACTCAAGGAACACATTTAACCCTAATCTCAGTAAGCATAATACAACTCAGTCATCGCTTTTATTACTAAAATCCGCCGACGATTCTAATACTCAAGGAATGCATTTAAACCTAATCTCAGTACGCATAATACAACACTGTCATCACCTTTCTTATTAGAATCTGTCAACGCTTCTCATACTCAAGGTACGCTTTTAACCCTAATCTCAGAAAGCATAATACAACTTAGTCATAATCGCCTCGAACCCTAATCTTAGTACGCATAATACAACTCAGTCATCGCTTTTATTATTAAAATCTGTCAACGCTTCTCATACTCAAGGTACGCTTTTAACCCTAATCTCAGAAAGCATAATACAACTTAGTCATAGCTTTTCTTACTAAAATCAACCAACGCTTCTGATGCGAAGGGACGCCTTTAACCCTAATCTCGCAAGCATAATACAACTCGATCCACCGCTTTTATTATTAAAATGATCCAACGGTTCGATACTCAAGGGACGCCTTGAACCCTAATCTAAGTAAGTATAATACTCAAGGTTCGATACTCAAGGGACGCTTTTAATACAACTCAAGATAATACAACTCGGTGACCGCTTTTATTGCTAAAATACGCCAACGCTTCTAATACTCAAGGAACACATTTAACCCTAATCTCGTAGGCATAATACAACCCAAATATCACTTTTATTATTAAAATCAGCCAATGCTTCGATAGTCAAGGGACGCCTCGAACCCTAATCTCGGTAAGGATAATACAACTCAGTCAGCGCTTTTATTACTAAAATCAACTAGACCATATACCCTAATCCCTAAACCCTAAACCCTAAGCTTCTAATACCAAAGCGACACCTTTAACCCTAATCTCAGTAAGCATAATAAAACTTAGTCATCGCTTCTATTATTAAAATCAACCAACCCTAAACCCTAAACCCTAAACACTAAACATTGAACCCTAAACACTGGACCATATACCCTCAACCCTAAACGCTATACACTACACCCTAAATACCAAATCGGACAAATCCGCGAGCGAGAGCAAGACCGGGCAATTATTGAATAGGGGTTGTAAATAAATAAATCATTACACCTGTTACATTGTACCAAAGAGAGAATTTGTGGGCAAGAGAGTGAGGCAACATGTGCCACTCTATATTATCACATTCGGTATAGTAGATTTTTTCCATGCATTGAACTAAAGTACAAAAGAAAAAACTAGTGACCAATACGAGAAAACAGAGATAAACAACCTAATTAAATTAATGTTCCTAGCAGTAGCTATACTAATGGAATTCTTTTTGCAATATAGTGATTTCACGCCGGCCGGCAGGACTTACTTATTTCCAGTTTTTTGCACTGACCATATTGCATGCAACGAGCATATCCAACAGAAGCCGCCGGCCATGTGCAAGATAAGCAACCGCCGACGGCACACCCGAACCAAACTGGGTGGGTGGCAAAGAAAGTTATAGCAACTCAAGGGACGCCTTTAACCCTAATCTCAGTAAGCATAATACAACTCAGTCATCGCTTTTATTACTAAAATCCGCCAACGCTTCTAATACTCAAGGAACGCATTTAACCCTAATCTCAGTAAGCATAATACAACTCAGTCATCGCTTTTATTACTAAAATCCGCCGACGATTCTAATACTCAAGGAATGCATTTAACCCTAATCTCAGTACGCATAATACAACACAAGGTCATCACTTTTCTTATTAAAATCGCCAAGGCTTCGATAGTCAAGGGATGCCTCGAACCCTAATCTTAGTACGCATAATACAACTCGATCATCGCTTTTATTATTAAAATCATCAACGCTTCTCATACTCAAGGTACGCTTTTTAACCCTAATCTCGAAAGCATAATACAACTCGCCATAGCTTTTATTACTAAAATCAACCAACGCTTCGATACTCAAGGGACGCCTTTAACCCTAATCTCGCAAGCATAATACAACTCGATCACCGCTTTTATTATTAAAATGATCCAACGGTTACGATACTCAAGGGACGCCTTGAACCCTAATCTCGGTAAGTATAATACTCAAGGTTCTGATACTCAAGGGACGCTTTTAATACAACTCAGCATAATACAACTCGGTGACCGCTTTATTGCTAAAATACGCCAACGCTTCTAATACTCAAGGAACACATTTAACCCTAATCTCAGTAGGCATAATACAACCCAGTCATCACTTTTATTATTAAAATCAGCCAATGCTTCTGATAGTCAAGGGAAGCCTCAAACCCTAATCTCAGTAAGGATAATACAACTCAGTCATCGCTTTTATTATTAAAATCAACTAGACCATATACCCTAATCCCTAAACCCTAAACCCTAAGCTTCTAATACTCAAGCGACACCTTTAACCCTAATCTCAGTAAGCATAATAAAACTTAGTCATCGCTTCTATTATTAAAATCAACCAACCCTAAACCCTAAACCCTAAACACTAAACATTGAACCCTAAACACTAGACCATATAACCTCAACCCTAAACGCTATACACTACACCCTAAATACCAAATCGGACAAATCCGCGAGCGAGAGCAAGACCGGGCAATTATTGAATAGGGGTTGTAAATAAATACATCATTACACCTGTTACATTGTACCAAAGAGAGAATTTGTGGGCAAGAGAGTGAGGCAACATGTGCCACTCTATATTATCACATTCGGTATAGTAGATTTTTTCCATGCATGGAACTAAAGTACAAAAGAAAAACTAGTGACCAATACGAAAAACGAGATAAACAACCTAATTAAATTAATGTTCCTAGCAGTAGCTATACTAATGGAATTCTTTTTGCAATATAGTGATTTCACGCCGGCCGGCAGGACTTACTTATTTCCAGTTTTTGCACCGACCATATTGCATGCAACGAGCATATCCAACGAAGCCGCCGGCCATGTGCAAGATAAGCAACCGCCGACGGCACACCCGAACCAAACGGGTGGGTGGCAAAGAAAGTTATAGCAACTCAAGGGACGCCTTTAACCCTAATCTCGCAAGCATAATACAACTCAGTCATCGCTTTTATTACTAAAATCCGCCAACGCTTCTAATACTCAAGGAACGCATTTAACCCTAATCTCAGTAAGCATAATACAACTCAGTCATCGCTTTTATTACTAAAATCCGCCGACGATTCTAATACTCAAGGAATGCATTTAACCCTAATCTCAGTACGCATAATACAACACAGTCATCACTTTTCTTATTAAAATCAGCCAAGGCTTCTGATAGTCAAGGGACGCCTCGAACCCTAATCTTAGTACGCATAATACAACTCAGTCATCGCTTTTATTATTAAAATCTGTCAACGCTTCTCATACTCAAGGTACGCTTTTAACCCTAATCTCAGAAAGCATAATACAACTCAGTCATAGCTTTTATTACTAAAATCAACCAACGCTTCTGATACTCAAGGGACGCCTTTAACCCTAATCTCAGTAAGCATAATACAACTCAGTCACCGCTTTTATTATTAAAATGATCCAACGGTTCTGATACTCAAGGGACGCCTTGAACCCTAATCTCAGTAAGTATAATACTCAAGGTTCTGATACTCAAGGGACGCTTTTAATACAACTCAGCATAATACAACTCAGTGACCGCTTTTATTGCTAAAATACGCCAACGCTTCTAATACTCAAGGAACACATTTAACCCTAATCTCAGTAGGCATAATACAACCCAGTCATCACTTTTATTATTAAAATCAGCCAATGCTTCTGATAGTCAAGGGAAGCCTCAAACCCTAATCTCGCAAGGATAATACAACTCGCCATCGCTTTTATTATTAAAATCAACTAGACCATATACCCTAATCCCTAAACCCTAAACCCTAAGCTTCTAATACTCAAGCGACACCTTTAACCCTAATCTCGCAAGCATAATAAAACTTAGTCATCGCTTCTATTATTAAAATCAACCAACCCTAAACCCTAAACCCTAAACACTAAACATTGAACCCTAAACACTAGACCATATAACCTCAACCCTAAACGCTATACACTACACCCTAAATACCAAATCGGACAAATCCCCGCGAGCGAGAGCAAGACCGGGCAATTATTGAATAGGGGTTGTAAATAAATACATCATTACACCCGTTACATTGTACCAAAGAGAGAATTTGTGGGCAAGAGAGTGAGGCAACATGTGCCACTCTATATTATCACATTCGGTATAGTAGATTTTTTCCATGCATGGAACTAAAGTACAAAAGAAAAAACTAGTGACCAATACGAGAAAATAGAGATAAACAACCTAATTAAATTAATGTTCCTAGCAGTAGCTATACTAATGGAATTCTTTTTACAATATAGTGATTTCACGCCGGCCGGCGGGACTTACTTATTTCCGAGTTTTGGCACCGACCATATTGCATGCAACGTGCATATCCAACGTAAGCCGCCGGCCATGTGCAAGATAAGCAACCGCCAGACGGCACACCCGAACCGAACAATGGGTGGCAAAGAAAGTTATAGCAACACACTAACCTAGCACCTTTAAATTTAAATACGGAGAATGATAATTTTTACGATATCTTGTTGGACTAGTCTAACTATTTTGAAGAGGTTTTATTTTGGAGGGTAGCAAAATCACTAAATTTACCAAGTAATTTTGCCTAATCTCTTGGAGATGCTCTAAAGCTTGTCACCTAAATAATCTTATTAACCGAGTCCGTTCGAAATTCAAATACAAAACATTCCGTATAATAAAATAAAAAATAAGTGATAACTGTCTCAATAGAGGGGAAATATGGTATGTGAAAATTATATAAAAAAACTCAATATAGTGTTATAAAATCTACTTGTACAATAGTATTAATGAGACCGGTACAACAATGACTAGCCCTACCTTGTTGCCATTAATGAGACCGGTACCACAATAGTATTAACAGTCAACACCTTTTAAAAGTTCATTAACAACCTCGGGTTGGTATAGCCGCAGTGACGAAAAACAAAAATAGTTCTTCTAGAAGACTCTACTTCTAATACTAACATACACATCATAGGTGCGCAATCGGAGTGGCTAAAGCCTCCGTCAAGGTGGCGGCAGATTTTGATACAAAGGCGGCGATGAACGAATAAATGAGGCGGTGGGCAATGAGCAAGGTGAACAAGAACGGCAGGGTGTGGGTCACCTACTAGTATCTACTATGCACGTAGGGTGTGGGTCACCTAAACTCCACAGCACACGACTCCACAAATGCAACGGTACGATTCCAGCCATGCAGCAGCAAGATTCCGTCAATCGGTCAAAATAAGTAAAGCCACTTTTCGAACGGCATGCTTTGTATAGTATGCAGCGGAATTCCACGAATCGATCAAAATAAATAAAGCCGCTTTAACGGCATGGTGTATCTCAAATCGGGCGATAGATGTACCAAAGATTCGTGGAAAATACAAGACAAAGACAAAGCTACATGTACCAAAGATTCGTGGAAAATACAACACGACGGGCTACATGCTGAAAAGCCAAAGGTCATAAATATAGCACAGCACAGGCTACATGTACCAAAGATTCCAAACTCTTGAAACTGCTCAAGCATTGGATGCGCATGCTATATGTACCAAGGCATCAGAACTATACAGAATGGTACAAGGGCAGTGCTATAACAAGCACGTGAATTTAGTACACTCTCATCCTAAAAAAAAAATATAAGATTTGCTGTCTATAAAATAGGAAGCGAAGGTGAGGACAACACAAACACAACAACGGAGGAGATAGCAGAAAAACAAGGGAGGCGGGAAGATGGAGAAAGGCAAGACAAGGTATGATAAAAGTTCCAAGATTCAAAGTGTTTTTTTTTTGGGAAATTTAAAGGGATTTACAATATTCTATTTGTTGTTAATGTAGTGTGCAAGATAAGCTTACCGGAAACAAACACGAAGATAGCGAACTTATTTTAGAGATGCTCGGTGAGGTCTACAAGAACGAAGAAGCCATGAATCATTATGATCATGGAGAAGAAAGAAAGGAACTCAAAGATCTAAAGGAAAAAACTACTAGAGGCTGGCTAACGGTGAACTCCGGATACCAGTGCAGTAACATCAAAGAATTCTGTTGTACTTTCTGCGTGGACTACTCAGGAGACAAGTCATACAAGGATCTTTTGGTACATGCACTCGGCGTGTCTAGTGAAGAAGGAACCAAAGCCTCGAGAATATGTGAAGCATCGAGCTCTACTAGACTACTTGATGTGGAGCACCGAACTAGTCAAGTTCAAGCATGCAATCGGTATTTACATATAGTCAAGCGATTCGAGAATGTTTTGTAGTCGAAATGAATTAATCATGTAGTTGAAGCTATGGGTGTAAGAGCTATGAACTGAGATTGTAACTCGTCTATGAAAAAGGGTTGCCCATTGAGTGCTTATTACTTAGAAAAATATTGTAACCCTAAACAAAAAGGTTAAATATCAAAATAGTATACAAAACAACTTTGGAAAATAAAAAAATAATTACTAATAGTATTTAAAGAATGACTAATTAGCAATTAATTTTCTAAATAAGCCTTGCAAGGGATATTTTTCAACTAAATTTGGTACACCAAATAAAAAATGATTTAATATAAAGGTGTACCACGTGGATAAGTGCTGAATTCTAAAGTGCTGAATTCTTGAATATTATTGCAATAACTAGCAATAATTAATTGAGTGCTTATTTCTATTGATTTAATATAATTAATGTCTAAAATAAATTTAGACAAATCTACTTAAAGAAGTAAAATTTTGATCTCGACGAGATATGTGATGAATAAAAAAAGCAACTTAACTATAAATACAACGGACATTTTACTAGAAGGTTAAGGCAAAAAGGAGCGTTTTTACTATAACTATTTTAAATGCAAGGGATATATGAGAAAGGTATATATTGTCGATGATACAAAAAGTTCGGCGAAAAATAGAGCCTTTACTAATCATATTTTATAACTACTCCGAGAATGACGACTATATATTTATTAAAAACACCAATCCAAAACAAAGATGAAAACTGGACATAAATAAAACATGTCAATCTCCCTCCAACACGCATTTAGACATGCAACGGGGTTCGGTATTTATTAATATGGTTAGCAATTGTGCGCCACCAAATATGAAAAAAAACAATAGAATATATTGATATGGTCTAAATAAAATTCATGGCTTCTTCAATTCATACTTCACAAAACGATAAGATACTGTTCAAGCCTAGGTACTCATACATGACCTCATCTATCCAGGCTACAAATGAAACTCAAACAAATAAAGTTACATTGTGGACTTCTACAACTAAAAAATATAAGGAACCTAGACAAGATGCATAGTGTTCTTCAAGTCCACAAGCTTCCAGGACATCATTTGCAGCACATCAAAGTGAGGTTCGACTCGGGCGTGACAAGTAATATAGTCTTTAAACTCTTTCGTGAATTTTTGCAAATTTGATAAGCATCAACATTTACAGCAGCCATAATATCTGTAAAATAACAGCTTGGGTCCCCATTGAATTGAGATACTTTCCATTCCACTGCATTGGTAAGCTCACCAAACAACATTTTCACAGAATCGGCAATGTCAATACACTTTGACAAAGAGCAAGAGTATATTAGACTGGATCTTGACTACTGTCCTACGCTTATTATAGTTAAAGTCACCAACAACTGTCTTCAAATTGCATTCAATATACAATAAGGCTTGGAATGCAGCCTGCCCAGAAGCTTCATTTGTCGTGGAACCAAAGGTTGATATTTCAGACTTCCCACTAGCAGGGAAATTATCCATTTCAGGAAACTCAAACATAACTGTGCACTTCACCCGAATGATTGATTCACGAACAAACTTATATTTAGGATGTCAAGACCATAAAATGAAAATAAATACTCTAAAAATCCTTTGAAGGGATAACAACATCATGATCTTCCTCCTGCAATTTTATTCAAACAAGTAAATTCTACTATAAATATAATCGCTAAAGCAAATACAATACATAAAATATAATGCCGAACAAATTGGTTATATTAGAAGTAAAAGCTAACACTTACGTAGTTACGAACACTTTGCCTTTCCTGAGCATTTTTTCTTCATGTTTGTGACAATAAAATTCCAATGCATCAAACTCGGAATGTATGGCCTTGGATTTTTCATGAAACTGGTCATGTGAACGATTGAAGTAATCGGTCAACGTACCAAACACATTGCCCCTTGAAGTACGTGTTCCCTCAAACCTATCTGAGTTTTCGTTCAACTCCAAGTCTTGGATAAATTCCTGTAATTGACCCATTGCTAGATCCCACTTTCCAAGCACACACAGCAGAGCAGATTTAGCTTGACGTACAAAAAGGTAAGTGTTAGCTGTCTCAATACACTTGCCTACACGACTGCTGAAATCACATATACATAACAGATGATTCTTCTGAAGAAGCTTGAAAGCCTTTGATACAAACCTGAATCCTTAGCATTCTCGGGATTGAAAAATTCTTCACTACGGACGAGGACATGAGAGTTGCGCTCTCCACTAACATGACCAAAACTTGAAACATCAAGCTGAATATAAACTGTGAAGAGATCAAGATCAGATTTGACTAAAGTAAAACACAAAGGTGCGGAATTCGCACCGGCAATCTGCATGATCCTTTCAAGCATTATTCGACGGTCAATAGAAACTAACTGAGCATGACCCTGCGAAATAAACCACAAAATAATAAGAATCTTTCAACGTAGTAATGCATGAATAAGAAGATATTAATGACAACCACACTTATATTGATGTAAGATGTAAGATTTCTTGGAACAGATGTAAAGATTCCTAAGCTAGGTGCTTATATTGATGCCTACACATGCACTATTCATAAAATTTAAAGTTCTACAATGTTGTGTAAATAAAAATGCAACATGAAATTTGTTGATATATGATATAACATCATGGGTAACTTAATCACACACAACGAATAACTGCATGTCGAGAGCTAATAATTGTAAGAGATATGAACACAGTTTGTATCATGTCGTGAAATTTGATGAGCTGAGAAGCTGCATATACAATGTGACAGTTCTATGCTAGATACAAGCTAGACTCAAATAGGCTAGAAAGATACTGCATTTGTCGATAAAACATAGAGTTATAGCTCTAACAAAATTTGCGAGTCACCTAACATGAAACCAGCATGCAAAAAAAAATTGCCACATACAAAGCACTAGACACCTGAGATAGAAGGTGAAGTGGTTCGTTAACCCCTGAAGCATTAGATTACGAAGACACTCCGATGCTGTTGCTGCCACAAGAATAGGATGGAGAGGACGACATGACGACGCCGATAGCGAAAATTCAAACTTTCCAAATGAGAGGACTTTGTAGACGAGGAAGAAATAGCGAAACAACCACGAGAAGAAGAAAGGAGCGAAAGGAATCGAAAATGAAAAGAATGAGAGAGAAGATGGAGTAGCATAGCTGGAGGACGGTAGGATATGATAAGTTCACTAGCCAGGAGAGAGATCAAAACAATAGAAAAATGGTATATGTACAGTGATAGCCTGGTCTATTCTTTTTTTTTGATAAATATATAACTGCTAGGTCTATTGTAACCTACCAAAGGATGCAAGCTACGAAAACTGCGTAGCTCAGGATTCAAAATAGAGAGGACAAGGCAAAGCGCCGTGGTTCCCGCGTGTGTTTCCAGGCGAGAAAACAAGACAAGACAGGGCATGCCCTGCAGCGGCGATTAGAAAGGAGCAATGAGGCTTCCATCTAACTTGAGTCTTGGCTCGCATTTAGTGACAAAAAATCATTTTCTTCACTAGATAAATACTATAGTACACACTAGAGATCGTTCGATGAGCAAGGCCTGTGGACGTGCCATCAAAATGATGTAATGCGCCAAACGTGAGACAGGTTTTGCTTGACAATACGAATACATGAAATGTTTTTTAAAACAAAGTTTTGCTTTGGCAACTTGAATTTTTTAATAGCCCTAACAAGTTTAGCAGACCTTAATAGATAATGGCCTACTTAATACCACCTTAGTAATAACTATAAAACTCGAAATGGAGTGACAACTTGTTTATTCAAAACTAAATGTCTTTGCTAAGCCATTTTTATAAATAGCGAGCTAAGTTGCCTTAGTTGCTAGTTGAGCCTACCACTGGCCATTATTTCTCATTGTACGAAATGTAAAGTAAAGTGGGAGGGAATATGGAAGCGGACGATTTGGGGGAGGAAAGCAAACAGTCGATGAATCATTGTTGCGGGTGGGGACGGAGGGATTGTGAGCGATAGGGAGGGGTAGGCGAAAATGAAACATAGCATGCATCCGCCAGATGGCACCATTAAAGCCATCCAACCCTGCTTTGAGATTCGTGCAACAATAGTTTCTCTCCCTTGTATTTTCCTTTGATGATCTTATTCTCATACCATGTTTTTCCTGTATTTACGGTTTAGAGTTTATGGTTTTAGTGTTTAGGATTAGAGTTTAGGATTTAGATTTAGAGTTTAGGGTTTTAAGGTTTAGTGTTTATGGATTAGGGTGTCTATTTTTATGGTATAGAACTGGTATAGTAAAGTCAGTGGATGAAGCCACGAATCTCAAGGAGAATTGGATGGCCTAGATAGTAGGTGTTCAAAGAACTACGGGCCAAAATCTACGTTCGGACGTAGGGGAAACAATTGGGGACAGGATTGGGGGATGACGAATATTAGGGACAACAAAGGCGAAGAAGTGGGAGAAATTGGAGAGATTAGAGGTGCGCCAATTCGTAGGACTTGATGGCGAACGACTGTGGGTGACAGTGGTGGGAGGGGTGAGTTGGGAGGTGGGACGGTGGGGGCAAAGGAGAGGATTTGGGTAACAACATGAGGAGGGATTGGACAGTGGGAGCAATTAGGGGCGCAATTGTATCGGCAGAAATCGATTGGGGTGGGTCGAGAGAAACATTGTTCGTCTTCCTCAAGGAAACAACCTTTACATTTTGGCAACGTGCCGGATTGAGTGGAGAGATAGGACCAGAAAATTTCATGGTTAAGAGGGACGGGCTAGGAGGACTCCCCCTCTCGGTGTAATGGACATGATTGAAATTTAAATAAAATGATTCAAATAACGTTTCGTTCAAAGATATATCATCAAAGAAAATAATGGACATGCTAAATAAAATGATAACAAAGGAATGGATAGAACATATTAAATATTAAATTGCAAAAAACCAAAAAAAGAATCAAAAAAGAAATTGTTGACTCGTGAACTATATATATCCGCACTAAAAAAACGACTAAAATAATAATAATAAAGAATGATCACAAGGGGTAGGAGACGCCAAAGAAAAATAGCCGAACTAAGTATTTAGAAATATCAAGAAAAGACACCGGCGGGGCATGGGAGAATCAGGCAAAGAAGAGGCACACCTACAATTACTACGCGAGGATCAGCGAGGGGGCGAAAACATGGTGGTCTACAATGCAGGCTGAATGGTGCGAGCACAAGGGGAACTGGGACCTAAGATGTTCTATGGTGTATGTATAACAACAGTGGTCCCTACGTTTAATACAAAGATATCTCATTCAATGGATGCAACAAAAAAAAAACTTAAGACATTATGAAAATGTTTCAAGTAGATAACTAGCGAAAAAGGGTTAAGCATAACAGGCAATACTGACTCATACATCATGGTAGTGCTTATAACAATTATCCCATAACAAAGATAGACTAAACAGAACACACCTCACTAATGCTTCAGGGTACAGAGAACGTAGTAGTGTTGCAACTAATAATTACATACCGCCGACTATAAGAGTACAGAGTACAGCTGAGGCAAACCAAAAGTACTTAGTGCAATTCTATTGGTGTTACATGTTTACTAGATCAACATGGGAGTCTGCTCTTAGCAACAACAAGTCCCCATTTCAAATTACTCGTGTATGGAACTCCTTGCCACATCTTCCATACGCAAGATCTGAAAACTTTAAAAGTTCATCTATCGCAGATGCGTAAAACTTGAAAGCATTAATTTGTCCTTCGAAAGTGTACCTCTAAAGAATGATGTTGGATCAAACCGCATCGAAGATTTCGATCTTGCAGCACGTTTGTCAAGCGACACCATGACAACTTCACTTCTTCACCAATCTGAACAATCCTCGATACCATTTGCACTAAACTCTGCTCACACGCTAATGCTTCTTTACGACGTGAGTAGTTATAGTCCACAATGTGCAGTCTGAAGTACCATCCTTCCCATTCAGCTTCATGTTACCACCATACTTGTAGATTTTCATATGTGGAATATAGAAAGTTACGAACAATGGGCCATTCCATCGAACTAGGTTCATTTACAAATGTGGCTTGGGCAAGACAAAGGAAATCCGAACATAACCCAAGACTTTGCCTTGGCACTCAAATTAACATACCAATCCAACCGCCTTGTATAAATAGATCAAAAACCAAAAATGGACATCATTAAAAAGATTAAGGCTTCCACATCTCATAATTAAGGAGCTCAATGGTAAATAGAATAACTTACCATGTGCAAACTGAATTGTGGAACATTCCCATGGTTTCTTTCATAAGTCTTCCTATCATTCTCAACTTGAGCCAATATGATTTTTTGTTCATGTCTTCATTATCCAATTCACTAAAAATGAGCAGTTAACTCATTGGTTGATACGTATACCCGACCTATATGGCTCGAGTTACCAAGTACAATGTCCTTCATTTGCTTGACCTGCAGCTCATCATTAAACTCCTCGCATCTTGCAAGAGTCAAGTCCCACTCAACAATAATCTTCTCAAGTGAACGAATTGCTTCAAGGACAAGACCATATGTATTGCTTTTCTCATATATATCAGCTAGATTACTACTGAAGTCATTGATTTTAATTCTATGATTCTGCTCAATATCCTGGAATGCCTTCATGATAACACTACTCTCGGCAGAAACCCTGCTGTTACATAGATCCCCTAAAATGACAGAATATTTCCCTGGGTCTTGACACTCTGGACGCAAAGCAGATAGTTCCAGTTTGACAATAAACCTAACTTGATCGCCAATACGAATTTCATTGAAAATAGGCTCACTGTTGGCACCTAGAGCAGACATGGTAATACGGAGCATCTCCTTAGGTTTCAATTCTATGGAAACATGATATCCCTGTAATTTGGTTATAAAGTAAATCATGTGACCATATAAAATGGTTTTTAAAAAAGGGAATCATGCTTTGCTCATGATACCAAAATCGAAAAAAAAGCCATTAATTTCAAACCCAAAAATTGAAAGGGAACAAATAACTATTGAACAAGCGTCGCTTATCGAACCAATTCTATGCATACTAATATTGCTGTTCAAATTGTCAGCAAAGGGATATGGAAACGTCCTAAAAAAAGTAATGGGCATTAAAGCAATACAATTGATGAATACAATTCAACACCTTAGCAAGCATTCGGCAAAAGATTGATTAGATAGTTGCTTCTCAATTGCGGTGTTCTCACAACAATCTGCGCTACTCATTAGAACTGTCGATGAACTGGTGATGAACTATCGATTGCACATGTTGGACATCAACCGAACTCCCTTTCCAACAAAAACATTTTTGGCCATACCTGAAACTCGAAAAAAATAATATACATTAATAAACAAATAATTAAAGCTACAACTAATCCAATATAATTTGTAGTGAAAAGGGAATCCTGATCATACAAGTTTTAGAAAGTCTATAGCACTTGTAAAAACAAATTCAGTACTGGTAATTTTAATCAATTGATTAAGAGAAAAATGAAATTTCCAATCTAGAGAATAAGCAAAGTGAATATTCTTGTCATTTGAAGTGCAAGCAAGGAGTGCTTGACGAGCAAGATCTGCACAAAACAAAGGTGGAGTGGTAACGATTGGTTGGAATTAAAATTTCCGGGCCGCCTATATAGTTTGTTCAAAGCGAGTAAAACAATCGTCGGAGAAAAACCTAGCGAAAGTAGGGCTTCGGCGAAACGGACGGGAGGAAATAAGAAAAAAGACTCCGTCGTAAACAAATCGGCTAACGGCGGAATCGATTCCGATGACACGAAGCCACGAGAAAATGCGAGGAAATAAGAGTTATCGACATACCACGACGGAGATCTAGGAGCGCAATTGAGGAAGACAACCGACGAGGACCGTGCGAGAGGAAAGGCGTATCGGATAGAAACAAACCATTCCAAACCACACAATGGTGGTATCTTAGACAAATTAAATATTATAAACGCTGCCCATGATTATGTTTAAAACTGCATAAAGGCCGACGTGTAAGTTGTCCAAATAATAAGATATTTTGATTTATAACATAAAAAACGATTCCATGAACCTTTTCAAAAAACAAACATAGTGATGACAAAAACTATATATAGCATAAGTTAGTGTGTCAACCTAATTTGTAAACTAACATTGAAAATTATACCACTTGATCTGCTCTATAGCCTAAAGCCAAATATTTTTTTCAAATAAAATTTATTATGTCAACATGCTTGGAACCCGATACACATCTTTGGAAAAAAATGTTCAAGGTTGATAATTCAAAAACATTATAAAAATGATATTGTTTCAGCTTTATGACAATCAAAATTAAATTTAAGGGTATGGCTAAGTGTCGGTACTGTAGTGCTTGCAGGAGACAACGACAAAGGACCGATACAAAGGTTAAGAGCAAATTTAAGTCCATAATGGGGAGGCATCAAAATAGGATCATCAAAGTATGTAGAAATGAGTTTGTCAAAGTATGTTGGTGGTTTTTTTTTAACTTCAAACTAAAACTACGATAATATTGAGCTCTCGACTTTTTGAAATGGGGGAGACAGAGGAGGGCAATGATCCAAATTAGGCACTTCTGCAAGGAGAGATGACCAAAGGAATAGATGCGTTCACAAAGGGGGGAGGAGGCGAGATTAAGAATTAATAAGGGTTTACATTTTAGGTGAGGAATTACGGGAAAAGAATTACGAGGCGGGGTGATGAAACGAGGGGAATTTGGACGTGCGACGGTAACAAAAGCGAGGAGTTGGGCTATGGAGCGGTAGGATTCGTGTTACGGTGAGGTGGTCGAGGGGGTGGAACAATGGGGCGAGAACCGGGTGAATTGTACCAATTGAATGAAGGACGATATGAGCTTGGGAGGAAGAGCGAAGTGGCATGGAATAATTGCTACGGGAGGGCAAGGGGAATGTTGCTAGGTGTGGCCGTCTTCCGATTTAGGAGCGGGAACATACTAAATTGTAACAATTGGGGGCGAGACAAATTGAAAGGCCGGATGGAGGCGCAAGAAACCAAGGGCGGGTAAGG
>JAENPR010002999.1:0-24741 GCA_018135685.1 Themeda triandra | reverse complement strand
AAAAATGTGATTCTTGTTTTGTTAGGCTTGTATTGTCATGCTTTATCTATGGTAATTATATCATGCATGCCTTCTGTGTAAGATTATGGAGTTGTAGTTCAAGTGGCCTCATTGCTTGTTTCTTGGTAAAATTCATAAATGATATATAGAGGCCTAGTTTGGGGTTGGTAATTTTTGTAGGCTTCTTATATGCCTATAGGTAGCTCTGAGTATAATTTATTTCATGGTTTGCTCAAGTTGGTAGTACAAAGTATTTTTAGGTCCTCCAATTGGTGCTGCCATGTCATTTTTGTGTAGGACAGTAGGTTCATCCAAATGAGGTGAAATTTGGATGATGGGCTTGTATTGCCATGTGTATCCTACTGTAATGTTTATAGGATTTTAGTATGTGCCTAGGTATGGGTTGCTTTTCAACCCATAGGTGGTTAAATTAGAGTCGATTCCTAGATGCCATGCCTAACCTAATGATAGGTTGGTTTTCTGGGAAACATGTCTTCATATGATAGGTAGCTGATTAGTGTATCCTACTACTGTTGAAATTTGGTGGTCATTGGATCAATAATCTAGGAGTTATAGCTGTTGCAATTTGGTTGGCAGAAATGTTCCAATGCTGTTTTGTCGGGACCAGTCCCGATGTTCTCGTTTTAGGCCTAGTTAACTTGAGAATTAGGCTCGATGTCTTGAGATGATTTATGGAAAATTTTATAAGAGTTCCAGATTGTCCTCTGTTGTGTCCATAGGATTTATAAATCTACAGTTATGATTTATTTACTAGACTGCCGTTGTAGGTCTAAATGCTAGTGAAGCTTAAATGAGTGTTGCTTGTATGTAGGGCTTAATGCTAATGGCTTATATGGATCGAGGCTATGTATGATTGATTGTTACTTAGTGTGCCATGATGATTTGGTTAGGATGATTATGCGTAGGTCTAAGTCTTTGGCTTTACTGGCTTGTTTGCTAGTGATAGGAAGAAGGTTAAACAAGCTACCTTTACACGAGCATCTATCATCCTTGATCATGCATACACCTTGACAATCATGTACTCATGCATATGCACATGCATCATTCCAGGATCGCGTGTAGAACATTCGTCGTGGAGTCGAGGATCCCGAAGGACAAGCCGCGAACGGAGATCCGCACTAGAAGTGCTCCAGCACCAGGAACCCGACATGGAATAGTTGAGTACCTGGGGCTCTAACCACGATCTTCTAAATAAGGCAAGCCCCGGAGCATCCCTCCTACGTTTGCAAATGATTTTCTTTGCGTCCTTTTATTCCTTATGATGCATTAAGTTTATAGGCGTTGCTTGAAACCGTAAATGCATCAGGACTACCTTGCCACAGAAATATCCTGCTAATTAAACGGTGGAAGCCGAGTGATCGACTATCACTCACGAGGTAGGTGTTACTACCCCTTTGGATTGAGATTAGTGAGATGTTGGATATGAACATAACCATGTGGCCATGATAAATCACCTCTAATATACTATGGCACACGAGCGTCCTTGGATCATTTTGAACAATGCCTCACAGATAGCTGGAAGGGCCGGAGCGCCCAACTGCGAAGCCTTGAATCTACTTGGGCCGGGTTTCAACTTCCAGGTATCCATGCTGGCGATGGGTGGTGAGTAACAAGGGCCCGGTTTGTGAGACCTAAGATGGGACGGTGTCATTTGATGGGCGCACGCTTACCTGTGGCAGCCGGGAGTTTCCTTGGTCATGGTGGTGAGTTGTTGATCCCGCGTCTTTTCCCGAGTAGATCAAGGTGACTAAGGCTGCTCTTGCAAAGCGTGCCTGGTTTGTGTGAGGAATACCCCGCCAGCTAGTTTGCAATCGATTATAATCGCCATCGTTCCTGGATAGCGAATAACTTGACTGAGCAGTTACGGTGCCGCAAATAAGATTTGAAATGCGAGTTGGTTATGTTCACTCATGATGGTTTAATGATTACTCAATCAATGAGGTATGATATAATGTTGATTGCTTCTACCATAATAATGATGAAGTAGTTGCAGGTGCTAATGTAGTAATGGCAGGATCCAAAATAATTGGATAAGCTAGAGAGTCCTTTTGTCACTAAATGATTATTAATAAGCTCATCTTTTCGGCAGACAAAGGAGTCAGCTACCCCACTATAAATCCTGGCATCCACCAAAGAGTCTTTATTTTCTTTTTAGTCGGGTAAGTCTTGCTGAGTACAACGTACTCAGGGTGCAATTCCCAATGTTGTTGTAGGTTTGGAGAATACTGCCGTGGTGACACGGTGGACTTATATCCCACTACGGGAGGAATAGTCTTCGGGCAAGTCAACTCTTATACTTCATCTACCCGCATGTTGATGGAGTCGACCCCGAGCTGGTAATTGTATTTAAAAGAATAGGTGTGAGTGCGTATTATCAAAAGTGTTTTCTTCCACTTTCATTTATGATTGGGATTGTAATAATCCTATGTGCAAAATGTAATTAAAACAGGTGAATGGGAACTGCTGAACTGTGGATTCAGGTTTGATGTAGAGGTTTGAAATCCTTCGAGATTTCACGGACTACCGGGCTGGTTTGGTTACTAAGTTCTAATTAAGTTGCCACGTCAGCTTTATTAGTGCTTCATAATTAAATTAGTTGGTCGGTTCTGCTTTCGCGGTATCGCTCCGGTTCAAGACCTACCGTTCACTTGGGTGTTTCAAAACAAAAGAATTTGGTTTTACAAAACTATTTGCCAAATTATAGATATATAGGTGTTTGAAAACTATGAGTTCAAAGTAAAGTGTGCCAGTGGTCGTATCCTATATGTCCAGTTAAGGACTACTAGGTGGCTATCTAACAGGCTAACTTTGGGTAATGCATCATATTTTCTTTTGTCGCGCTCATACACGACGAATATGTATGGGGGCCATTCACTTGAATGGTTATGATTGGTTTCATATTCCTCAACGCCCAAGGTAAGTGTGAGTTGTGAGAGCATGATCGGATACACTGCCGATCTAGGGGAGTGCTTATATGACACCGGATTATTTACATGTTTCACACATGTTTATATGAAAGTGTCCCATGTGTGGGATGTCGTCTTCTGACGATGATTCGGGTAGTGTGCACCTACATGCAGGGATATCGGGGATATGCCTGTGTGGAGGAGGGTGTTGAATAGGAGTTGTTTGTATTCGAAGTTTTGACCTTATTCTTAAGGTGCCGAGTTTTTACGTCGCTTGCATTCATATGGGATTTCGGGCTGAAATGGAATCTTCTGCAGGTACACTAACCACGCAAGTTCGTGTAGCTCGACTAGTTCCCGCTATTTGAGAGCCGTATAGATGTCATATGTATGCCACCGCCTAAAACGCTAGAATCTATCGTTTTCTAGGTTGGTGAGGACGTACGGAACGTACATGCATCATGTCATATGAACATCTCGTGGGATGATGGGAAAGACACTATTTCTCTCCTTATAAATGAATACTTCTCTTTTCAATAAAAATTGACCAATATAACCTTCGTCTCATGAGAGTTCTATACCGATTCTACAAATGGCACGAATGAAGCGCGTCAAATCCAAGTCAATCAAGGCAAAAGTTCGGCAATAACAACCACTTGTCACCCGTGAGCCACGTGGTGCCAAGAAGTTTCTGAAGGTTTTGGAATGTTGTCTCTTTTATGGCAAGTTCTGCACTCCGTGGGTTACACCACGGGTAAAGAGCCTCGCTATCAGTGAAGCAAGGAATTGGAAAGTCAATGTCCGAGTTTACTCTCTGTCGAAACTTTGATCCCCACCAAGAGCAAGGATGCGTCACATTGGTGTGACCGCCACTTTATTGCTCGAGGCAGGAACCCTTAGGAAGGTGCAAATATAGTTGCTTGCAAGGCCCTGAGGGATTTGCTTAAGAGAGGTCCAGATGAATTTGCTCATGCCACTGCAGGTGTGTTTCCTAAGGGTGACCCACACCATGCCGTGTGGCGCCTGGTTAGTGAGACTGCACTTGTTGGTGGAATGGATGAGGCTGAGAATGGCAACGATCTTGCTAGCAGAGCGATGTTTGCCATGATGAAGAGCTGCTCTTGTTTAGAGAGTGCTATGGAGTCTCTTAATCATGAGTCTGTTTAACGTCACCACTGAGCAACAGTAAGCTGAGAAGGTACCCAAAGAAAATGTAAAGAGGGTAACTATATTGCTTGCGCAAATGACATTTTCCAAGGGACAGGCTAGGCAGCGAAAAGAGTGTTGCCATGCTTGAAGCCTTTGTAGCGCAAAGTCAGTTGTGAATGTGTTTGCCCTACTTGGTCAGAGGCAACGGGCCGTGGTACCATTGTACAACAACAGAATGCAGCCTGGACAAAGAATATCGCCTGAGATAATGGGTTAATGTGCTGGTGACCGAGAAAGCTGCTCTCAGTGCAGAAATCCAATGGGTTTATAACCAGCATCCCCACAATCCCCACCTGGAGCTGCTAATCCAGAAGGTACTCAAGTTGTGCTCAACGTCGACAAGGTTGATGTTGGGAATACCGCGAGCATGGAAGACATGGACCATACTTAAGTGGAGTAGTCATAAGGATAAACCTCTCATGGGATTAGTGCTTCCTTGTTTGAATAGGTAACGATGTGTGATCTAGATAGATTAGTCCATTGTTAATGTACCAATCGGAACTTGTGGTCATGACAAGCTTAGTCAGTGAAGAGTGCCTATCTCAAGTAGTAGGTTAAAACAAGTACGTTAGTCCGCTAGCATTTTGGATTTGAAATCTCAACATCATTTTAATGTTAACTCGATCTCATTCTTGTGAAAATTCGATGCATACTTTCCCGGTGACACGTCGATGTTGATTTCTCACTGTCACGCATCTAGGCCAATCCTTTTAGGAAAGTTTAGTTGCTAGCTATCCTTTGCAAATAGCCGCTGATAACATACGTGACATTTGTTGTGTTCGTTTTGGTGATACCCCATGCTATCCTTGATTCTAAAATTTGCATTCGACCTGATCTTATCTTGTGTGCATTGCTCAGTCGCAAAAGATGTCTATTTATATCCTGGTTTATCCAGTAGATTATCTTTCATCCCTCACGTTTGTATTGCTGTCTCGATCAAAGTTGTTATAGTGCCGCACGGGAACCTAGAGCCACCATGTGAACCATGGCACATGGATGTGTATACTATGAACCATGCTGGTATTGTAACTCTTGATCGCGACCAATATCTTAGTCACTTCAGCCAAAAATTTTCCATTGTGCGACCCTCTTTGGATAGTCGCTTATTCCTATCCTATTTTGCAATCCCCAGCACCTCAAAATAGTGTTATCCGAAGCTTGCTAACATTGTGCCTACTAGCGAGATTTTTCATTACCGCTTCGACAATGGATTGTCCCTCGCAAGTTCTTCTCGATGATAGAGACTAAGTATGTATAGTACACGCTCGCGTGGGTACGGTTAGTACATTTCCAATGAGTCGATCCTCGAGAACATGATTGTGTCAATGGGAGTCTGTTAATCTCATTACCACTCGGTGCGATCGCTTCATCACTCTGTCAGTAATAGGACGCGTCGCGTTAATCGTCCTGCGATTATACGTGCTTAATGCGCCTAACTCTTGGGGGTGCTTTATCAGAGTGCGCAGCTGAAAGATGGTGTAGAATGTCAACCACTGCTATGGTCATTTCGTATATCTTCTCGCAAGGGTTATTGGATAGACGATATGGGAGTTTTTCCTAGTTTGACACGAATAAAGATCATAACGTTGTTGGTAGCCTAACTTTGCGTGGGAATATGTCAGCCATTACTCCCACTAGTCGATGTGTTGTAGACTAACTTCAGTTTTGGGGCGAATTACCCCTGATTACACTAATTTCTCCTGGTCCAGCCTTGTGCCAGGGAGAGTTGATACGTTAGTTATGAGACGTACTCGATACATTGAACCTATACCCAGTCTTCATTTCCTTGTTATCCTATAACACTGCGAGTATCCTTGTATACTTCGCTGTTGACTTGCACGTAATGCATGTTCGTGCAAGAACCCGTCCTATTGTGTGAATTTGCATTTCGAATGGAGAATCTGTAGTGGTGTCACGACTAATAACTGGTGGTGCCGCGACGACACCAAGAGCACCCTGTGGCGGCCGACACATGGTAGTGCTACTCGGCACGCGCTGGTATCCCAGTTGATGATCTCGACCCATTATGGGGGTTACCTCGACATGCCACTTCACGCGAACTAACCTTGAGTTTCATTTGATCCTTCGTTCCCTAGTCAACTGAGGCTTGATCATGATGAGCTTCCCTTTCTCGGAAATACGACAAAGGGATAGCCCGAATAAAATAGATCCGTTTCAATTAACATGATAGACTATGTGGGTTGGTAAATCGGGGACTCAATTGAGAGTTTCTTCGAAAAAAATTGTGATATCTCGTGTAGTGTGTCCCTTTCTTTGTGGTATTTGTAGAGATATACCATGTTCGTGTTGGATGAGCTCGGATGAACATTGAGCTAGTAGAGTGTTGACGATCGTTAAGTATCAATTTTATACCGTCAACGCAGCAAGAGAAAGGACTAATATGAGTTCACCTGTTAGATATAGGGGTTACACCGACAGAATTCCACGAGTTTTGGTGATTGTCTATTTCTCAAGGGGGTTATCGAAAGAGAACCAAAGGAGGCCCACATGTCATGATTACATAGAGATAAAGACCGAACGGGTAAAATTGTATAATCTAGAAGACTCCGGAAGGCAAACCCCGGAAGCCGGGCCCACTCCGCGGGGTGGCCGCCGGCCGACCAGGTGGGAGTCGACTCCCCACCTCCACCAATCGGGTGGAGTCTCGTGGATCCCGCCTCCACCGCCTTTGAGGATGAATAATTATCGTCCATTTAGGTCGGTTTGATCCGAGGGCCGTGGTTAATCCTAGGGGGCTATATATTCGCAGCCCCCGGCCCCCGGGTGAAACCCTAATTCATCCTAATTCATTCAAGAGTTCATTCTCTCATCGAATTCGAGAAGCGAGCCACCATCTCAATTAGAGCTCCATAGTTTAGTAGCATAGCTACATAGGAATAGATCTAGAGGGAATCAAGCCTAGCTTGAGTCCGGATCTGTCGGAGTTCTTGGTAATTCCCCTCTACATTCTTGTAATATTCATCATTGTTCGTGATACTATGAGTAGTACTTTATTCTATTCTATTATATCGACTTGACTTTGCTCTATTTGATTATGTTCTCAATTATATTGTTCTTAGTTTACTTTGATTATATGTTTAGCATAGTTGGACTAGAATTATGTTTATGCATAGGATCGTATAGCGCTTGCTCATTAGATCGATGGGTGAGTGGTAAATATTGTGTAGGCGTGGTGCCTAGATTGTATTTATCTCGTGATTACACCCTATTGGCCGGTCGTGTGGTAGATCGCGGAAGTGACGATTCCCGTTGAGTCCTTTGTATTCCATCCCCGTTGGTAGGTTTTAGTAGAACAACCTATTACATTGAAGTCATTGCTATGTCTCTTGTCTTCTCGGGTAATATCACTATGCATAGATGTAACCTTTTCCCGCCATGATTGCTAGATGTTCTTGCACTAATCATTGTATGCTTTGACCTTATAGTTAGAATAACATAGGATTATACCCTAGATCGTCCTAGTCCATGCTAGTGTTATAAGCTTAGAGTGCTAAGTTGAGATGGCTTATTACTATTATTTTATGTGGCTAAATGCTCTCATTTATCTTATGTCATTTATCATTCATTCCTATATTTTATGTGACACTTACCCCGTATGAGATGATTGATACGAGACAAGGTTAAGCTCTCCATTACAAGCATGTGCATTGCTCATCACTCATTATCCAAAGTGCATTCCCTTCCCAGTGGTAAAAATATAAATAACGATACCTGGATTACTCCTGGTTAAAATGCTACATCGGTATTATCCGTGCGCTTATGGATCCCATATTTATTTCTAGTAGCAGTTGCATTATTTAGTACCAGCATTTTTGGCGCCATGTTGGGGATGACAACCTAACACCGAGTGGCGTTAGAAATGTCAACAAGCATTTTTGGCGCCGTTGTTAGGGAAGGTTGAAAGCCAATGGATAATGAGCAGCATTGCACTAGATAATGTGATCGAGTAGTCTTTTTCATACTAACCCATCTCTACGATTACCCTTGTTTTGTCTACTTTTGTATTTTATGCAAATAAAAAAGACTACTCTTCCCGATAACTATATTGACAATCCGAAGCTTTAATCGGAAGGCCGAAGCAAGTTGAAGAAGACCAATCAATCATCATCATCAACTCAACTTGGAAGTTTGTCGGAGCGAAAAGTCGACCTTTCGTTCGAGACTTGACACCAGCGTTTGAAGCCATGGCGCACAAGTCACTCCGCGAGTTCTCGGCTCCAACTACGACAACATTCGTACTTTGGACCACTCGCGGACATCGAAGGAGCTTTTGAGCTCAAGCCCGCGCTAATCAACATGGTGCAAGCAAGCCGCCTAATGGGAAGGCCCATGAAGATGCTAGTGCTCATCTCCAACACTTCTGGAGATTTGTAGCACATTCACTATCAAGGATGTCCCTGCGAGATGCTATACTACTTCGCCTCTTCCCATTCTCACTCTTGGGGAGAGCGAAGCAGTGGTTCTACGCCAACAAGGAGAAGAATACTACGTGGGCACTATGTTCCACCAATTTCTTGGCGAAGTTTTTCCCCATGGGCAAGACAAATGCTCTTCGTGGGAAGATATCAAGCTTTCGGAACACCATGATGAGACTGTCCCGGAAGCTTGGGAGCGCTTTCAAGATTACATCCTCGAGTGTCCTCATCATGGCATGGAGAATTGGCTGCTCATGCGTACATTCTACCATGGGCTCAAAGAACAAGACACGTGAGACGATGGATGCCGCCGCGGAGGTGCATTCTTATCACTCACTATTCCTCAAGCCACAGCTCTTGTGGAGAAGATGGCATCCAACCAAGGTTGGAGTGAAGAAAGGACGCGAGCCGCAAGAGAGGTGGAGGAATGCACCACTGAAGAGGTAGACATGCCGTCTCGCCAAAATGGATTTGCTAATGAAGAGGCTCGATGAGAGAGTCACAGAGAAGAAAGAAGTCATGCATATACATGATGCTCGCATGACATGTGAAGAGTGTGGAGAGACCGGGCACACAAAAGCTAACCGCCCAGAGCCGAAGGAGGACGTGAACTACCTCAACAACAACAACAATAATAATTACTACCGTCCTCGGCCAGAATCAAGGTTGGAATCAGCGGCTGAGGCCTAACTACTCGTGCAATTATTCGTGCAACTATCGAGGTAACAACTCCTCCTACAATAATTACAACCAGCCGCCTTTGAGAGAGTTAGTGCTGAATCAAGGCAAGATGATGGACAATCTGTCCAAGAAGCCGACATCAAATGACAAGGTCCTAGAGACACTCAACAGAATGGATGGCTTTTCCAATGCCATCAAGAGTCGGCTCGCTTCAACAAGATACTTGAGTCACAGTACAAGAAGCCTTGTTAACCTTGCTCCCTCCACGGCCAAGGTAAATTGGCAGGACAACCCGAAGAGCTCGAGACTGCAAATCTTGTTGATATATTCAATGTAGAAGATAGCCGGAGTGATCCATCGAAGGGGTCATGGATAGACTCAACTCTGCCAATCAAGAAAGGCGATCCAGGGAGACCAGTCATTCCGATCGCCATTGGAAGTACTAACTTTAATGAGGCAATCTGTGACTTCGGTGCAAGCATCAACATCATGCCAAGAGTGATATATGAGAAGCTATTCAGATGCCCCTTAGCATATACAACCATGTGCTTACAGCTTGCAGATTAGTCACTCCGTGTTCCTTTGGGAGTACTTGAAGACATATGTGTACGAGTGGGCAACTCGTATGTTCCTGCAGACTTTGTGGTAGTAGATACAGGCAGTGATGAAAGGTCTCCTATCATTCTGGGACGACCGTTCTTGAACACTGCTGGAGCCATCATGTATGCCAACACTGCCAAGATCATCTTCAACATCAAGGGCAAGAGAGAAACCTTCTTCTTCAAGAACAGAGTGCTGCGCTTCCCAAAGACATCCTCATCAGCGAATTGTGAGGAGAAGAAGAGTCCACTAAGAAGAGCAAGAACAAGAATAAGAAGACCAAGAAGATGGAGACAAGAAGGATGGTCACCGCAGTCCACAAGGAGCATGACCACTTACTCGTGTCCCCACGTCCGATCAAGAAGGATGACCCGTGTGTCCCAACCATTCAATGCTCCATCAACGAAGCTCTTTCAATAAAGTCAGTCTCGTGACACCGGATCGGGCCAACATTATGGCCAAGGTAACTTATGAGTATCTATATGGCACTATGCCTTTGGAGCCTACCTATGCACAAATTGGATGGCGGATCGACATTCCGTCGTCGAAGGAGAAGTGAAGGATGTCCTCATCCAGATAGATGACCATTATGTCCCTACGTACTTCCTAGTCATTGACATGGGAGATGACTACGATCCTCCAATCATCCTAGGAAGACCATTCCCGAACACCACCGAGCTATCATCTATATCGGGACGGGAGAGATCCATTTCCACTTTCCCACCGAGAAGGTATGCCGCTACTTCAACAATAATTATATAATCACCGAAGAGCCCAAGAAGAATAGAACAAGGAGAAGGCAGCGTACCCGTCGCGCCAACAAGAAGAACATCACTAAAGATGGATGGGTCTGACTATGAGGGAGAAGTATTCGAGATATAAAGATCGGTACCCGGAAGAGAAGAACATTGTAGAAGAACCCGAGAGGGTGCTTGTCATCGAAGAGAAACAAGTGCTCCAAGAAGCTTCCTCCTCAAGGTCATCCTCTCCAACAAAGAAGGTGTGGAAGGTAAAAGCAAAATCGAATCAATTCCTACACACGAGGCCGGCCAATGCGCCCCTTGAAAAATGAGCGAACATAACAAGTCCCGTTCGGAGGACTTAAAACCACCGAACGCCGCGCCAAGAGGTAACTTGGTATTTATCAGCATTACTTTTCAGCATTATATTTTTTTACCTTAGCATATTTATTTCCCTACTTGCATCTTATCGCATCTTTACTCTTTTATCTCCGCATTTGAAAAGAAAATAAAGATGTTGTGCATTTGCATCCAGAAAAACTTTAAGCCCCATGTGGATAGTCATTCACTGTGGTGGCACAAAAATAATTTCTCAGCATATTTATTCCCCCTGTCTGCATTCCTTAAATAATAAAAAGATAAAAATATTTCTTGTGATCCTGTTAGAACAAGTCTAAGTTAAGAAAGTTCTAGACAACCAAGGCCTAGAGGTTTTATCACTAACGCTTAATCAGTTCCACAAGCTTTGTTGTCTATTTGAGCTTCACAGAACATCAAGGATCATGAAGAGCTAACAGGCAGAAGGACATCCAGTCCCCTGTCGGAGTGCTGCCCGCGAAAATTGAATGCTGTCTCCAACAGCAACTATCTACGACACTCCTGGAGGACTAGAACGTCTTCGGTGCTGTCGCAACATCGCAGAATATGTCAACATCCAAATTGGGAGAGCATCCCCGTGTACCAAGCTAAGTGTCTCCAACTTATCTAATTAGGCTTTATTAAAGTATGCTTTATTAAAACAACTAAAAAAGATGCATAACCATAGAAACCCGGAAAAATTTCTTTATTTATCCTTTTCTATTTTTGGAGAGCTCTTGCAACTTGTCTTTAAAAGTGATCCCTAGAATAAACTCTACATGGAGATGATGAATAGTTGCTCTGCCGTAATTCCTTTCAAGTACCTAGTTTTCAACCTTGCATTCTCCCGAGTTTTGGACACAACCGTTTAGATTTGAGATTTGCTCTCAACCTGAAACTTGTGGGTAGCGAACACTTGATCTAAGTCTAGGTGGTTGACGGGTATGATATGGGAAGGTTTTGAGCTGCTATCTATCTTGTTCCTAGAGATACTAGAGTTCGGAGAATTTATCTTTGAAAATATTAAATTCCTGCATGATGAGTTCCTTTATGATGAGAGTTCAAATTCCTACCACAACCATATATTCATGCTTACTAGATTAGGAAAACCCATCTCGTTTATATAGATCATATTGTAGGTTTGAGTGTAGACTTTATAGGCATTGAGTGTGGTTATCTTGTGGACCCATAAGGAATCACCATGTAGTTAAAGTCAATACTATGTGCTCTCCATCCATTGATCTATGCTACTGGCCCTCGAAGCACGCACCCATTTTATAAATACTACATTCATTCTCGTGCTACTTTCCTCGAAGTACCACCCACATATAGATCCATATCCACCACATATTGTGCTATCTCTACCCCGGAGATACGCACTTATGCTTACTCCTACCCCGGGAGTACGCATTCCCCACTTATCGTGCTATCTCTACCCGGAGATACGCACCTATGCTGCCCTACCCCGGGAGTACGCATCCATCCATCCACATATACATACGCCATTCATTTCACTTCATCCAAAGGTACTATTCCTATCCTCGGGAGTGAACATCTAGAAATAATCATCGCCGTTCTATTTGCCTACATACAAGCTCCAGTCATTATCATTTCAAGTTATACACTCCCCGTTGCTAAAGTTTTGTTTTCAGAGGATTGGTTATTCAAAAAAAAAAAGAAGAAAGAAAGAAAAAGAAAGGAGTAGCCAAGTCCTTCCATTCAAGAAGTTTCAAGGTTTTCGAATAAAGGGAGTCATATTATCCTCGAAGGAGCAAGTGTAGAAGTAGATGTTCACCGAGTTGAGTACCCCTCATAATCATTTCCTTATCACCATCATCCTATCATCTTTTCATCCATTCCATTTCCTCATTCACATGCACATATGACTTTATTATTTTAGTTCCTATTGGATCCATGTCTTAACCGTGCAATATATGCAAGTGAGTTTGAGTGTCTCCCCACCTATGAGCTCCACATAAGCCTATTAGAAAGAAGGGTGAGAGAGAGAAGGCACTTTCCACTATGCCTTAGTTCCATAAATACCACATATTCTTGAGAGAAGAGAGAAGGCATACACTACTCATGCCTTAGAGAGGATCCGAAATACCACAAATGAGAGACTTGAAAGGTTCATACAAGGAACTCGAGTTTTATTTCAAAACTTTGCAAAAACTCCGGGATAATAGTTGATCAAAGAGCGAGAAACATGGCGCTTGACTTGACCGTTTGTCTCTCAACTACTCAAGACCCAAGTGACGGTTACAAGCCCCATGGTGAAAGGTAATATGAGTGAGTTTTGAGTCGATAGTTCACTCTAATCCGGAGGAGAGTTCTTGTTTGAACGCATGTGTACTTGTGAGGAGTGAAAGTATTGCGCAACTCCCGATCCATCACAGAAGTCTATCTTTGCTCGGGACGAGCAAAAGGTAAGCTTGGGGATTTTGTTGACGATCGTTAAGTATCAATTTTATACCGTCAACGCAGCAAGAGAAAGGACTAATATGAGTTCACCCTCAAGTAGATATAGGGGTTACACCGATTGCGAATTCCACGAGTTTTGGTGATTGTCTATTTCTACGGGGGTTATCGAAAGAGAACCAAAGGAGGCCCACATGTCATGATTACATAGAGATAAAGACCGAACGGGTAAAATTGTATAATCTAGAAGACTCCGGAAGGCAAACCCCGGAAGCCGGGGCCCACTGGGGTGGTGGCCGGCCGACCCGGGGGGAGTCGGCCGACTCCCCACCTCCACCAATCGGTGGAGTCTCGTGGATCCCGCCTCCACCGCCTTTGAGGATGAATAATTATCGTCCATTTAGGCCGGTTTGATCCGAGGGCTGTGGTTAATCCTAGGGGGCTATATATTCGAGCCCCCGCCCCGGGTGAAACCCTAATTCATCCTAATTCATTCAAGAGTTCATTCTCTCATTAGAATTCGAGAAGCCGAGCCACCATCTCAATTAGAGCTCCATAGTTTAGTAGCATAGCTACATAGGAATAGATCTAGAGGGAATCAAGCCTAGCTTGGAGTCCGGATCTGTCGGAGTTCTTGGTAATTCCCCTCTACATTCTTGTAATATTCATCATTGTTCATGATACTATGAGTAGTACTTTATTCTATTCTATTATATCGACTTGACTTTGCTCTATTTGATTATGTTCTCAATTATATTGTTCTTAGTTTACTTTGATTATATGTTTAGCATAGTTGGACTAGAATTATGTTTATGCATAGGATCGTATAGCGCTTGCTCATTAGATCGATGGGTGAGTGGTAAATATTGTGTAGGCGTGGTGCCTAGATTGTATTTATCTCGTGATTACACCCTATTGGCCGGGTCGTGTGGTAGATCGCGAAGTGACAGCTAGTTGAGTCCTTTGTATTCCATCCTCGTTGGTAGGTTTTAGTAGAACAACCTATTACATTGAAGTCATTGCTATGTCTCTTGTCTTCTCGGTAATATCACTATGCATAGATGTAACCTTTTCCCGCCATGATTGCTAGATGTTCTTGCACTAATCATTGTATGCTTTGACCTTATAGTTAGAATAACATAGGATTATACCCTAGATCGTCCTAGTCCATGCTAGTGTTATAAGCTTAGAGTGCTAAGTTGAGATGGCTTATTACTATTATTTTATGTGGCTAAATGCTCTCATTTATCTTATGTCATTTATCATTCATTCCTATATTTTATGTGACACTTACCCTGTATGAGATGATTGATACGTGATAAGGTTAAGCTCTCCATTACAAAGCATGTGCATTGCTCATCACTCATTATCCAAAGGCATTCCCTTCCCAAAGGGTAAAAATATAAATAACGATACCTGGATTACTCCCGGTTAAAATGCTACATCGGTATTATCCGTGCGCTCATGATCCCATATTTATTTCTAGTAGCAGTTGCATTATTTAGTACCAGCATTTTTGGCGCCATGTTGGGGATGACAACCTAACACTGAGTGGCATTAGAAATGTCAACATAGAGGTCTTGACTTCTTTAGTGTTTGTTGTCCCTTCTTACACTTCACGGGTAATGCCTATATCGGCATTAATTGCGACCATTGTGAAGCTTTTAATGCTGAAAGGCAACCTATCGGTGAGGTTATGAGAGGTTACTCTCCAGCCCGAACGTAGATAGCTAACTAACCACATGTTTACGATCGACTCGTATATTTTGGAATTGGTTAGAGTAGAGCTATCCATCGAATAGATGATAACACGAAACCAGCTTTTCTACCCTTCGAGTCAAAGTTATCTATCCGGTAGCTGCTACGTTTTATAATAGGTTTGTCGTTCATCGAGACGAAATGCTAGCTTTGGGCGATCATTCGTAAGATGATCAACTACGCGTCCAATGCTGAGGGCTTTGAGAGCAAAGTACGGATAGTATTGGTTGAGCTCTTGATTGTGTCTAGCGATTCCTTTGCTAATGTTGGGATCACTCTTGCCAACACCAGCGTCAAGATGTCGGAACAGTCAGCATGAGAAAAATTGGATACAAGATTTTACCCGATTAACGAAATGAATCTCTACCCCATGGCACCCCTTATCGTGAAGTTGGAATTTTTTTTAAGGGGGTTAGCCCTTCTAATGCCCTATAAGATACTCTTACCTTATGGGAATCGATGGAGGAGATTCATCGGAACAAGGTATTCATTGAGCCAATATCGATAGATAGTTGACAGTTGCCATGTTTTGGCATCCTTCTTTTGGTGTTCAACTATCAACTCGTCCATCTGCTAGGAGCTATCATGTCCTGCTGATAAGACAAAGTCTCTACGCGGAATTGGACGTTTGTAATACTAGTGGATTTGCACCTAAATGAGGACCAGGTAGTCAGTACGCCCGAATCCCTCATGCATTGGGTATGCAAGGCACGAGTGTTTTGTTACGACCTTGGGTTCATGAATATGGGCCTTACGTGTCATCCAAGCATTGTCGGGACATAAAAATTTTGACTCAATACTAGTACCTTTTGAGTAAGGTTTGACACGGGTACGGTTGGAAAAGTACCTTTGGTGTATCCAAGGTAGTGGACCCCTAACCCGAGAGCACGTGTCCTATGCAAAAAAAGGGGTACCTGTAGATGCTTGCTACGGGACCCACTTTGCTTGTCAGGCCTGCTTGCAGAAAGGAAAAGTTTGGCGGTTTTCTGCCAAGACAAGGAATCCGTTACCTAAGAACTTTGACTTCTACATGGGAAGCTTTGGATACCCTCGACCTAGGAATTTTGATTTCTACATATAGGAATTGAATATTGGTGATCCAAATGATTCATATTGGCATCTTGATAGCCAGTGTTTCTACACAAGGCTGTGCCAATATTGAATTTGTGTGGGCAAGATCCTATGTTGCCACCTCGGAAGAGAGTCACATGGTTTTCGTTTTGCGGAATCTACGCTCTACTTCCTAGTGGTAAACACTACGGATTTTTGAAGCACCTTTTGATGTATTTGATGATGCGAATAGCAAATTCCCTCTCAAGTAACCCTCGATGTTTTCCAGTTGGGTGGTTGTTTGTCATGATATATGCTAACCTACCCTATTGGGATATAGTCTCAGGTTTTATGGGAATGCATACCATACTATTCTTTGTCATCTTCATACTTCAGATTGACATAGTAATGGTAGCATCGTCATAGTAGAGGGCATGTCGGTTACCAGCTTTGCTTGAAGATACTTGCTAGGGAGTGAGTATGGATTAACTGACGAGTCGGAACTGAAAATAGAAGACTTTGTTCATTTGGCAATCCTTGCCAATGAAGCTCCGTATCCACCACCTGCACCGCAAGTTCGGTATTTGCAGAGTGTGGATCAGTTGCTGTAGTAATTTGGATTCCATCGAGGTTACCTATGTTTGGTATGTCTCTTGAGCGGAATGTGACCTTGTCGTGAGCAAAGCTAAATCATTTTGGATGAAACTACTTCATATCTTTGGAACACAACGTCGGAGCCGGCAGGTTATACCCGGAGATGCATTGGATATTAGGCATTGAGGTCCTGTAACTTGGAACTGAGTCACTTGGCTGTGACAAGTAATATGAAGTTTCTGGATAAACACGATGGCAGTGGTAAAGCGTGGAGGATCGTTATGTGAGATATCATTTTTCAAAAACTAATATACTTCCACCAAATCTCGGGATGAGATTTCTTTTAAGGGGGTTAGGCTATAACATCCAGGATGTTAATCATGATTTAGCTCTGCACATCACCGGCATAATCATATCATTTGCAGTGCATCACAGACTTGACATGCATTTCACCTTGATGCTTGATTATGCTTGATCTGCTATGTTTATGATAAAGTAATACAAGTGTTTGATGATTGACCACTAAAATAATCTAGACATGATTAGGACACCAAATGAACCTAAGGTTATGTTAACAACTTTGGTTAATTTTTGCTTCTACGTGTGTTAATCATGATAGGCCTATGAAAGTCCTTACTTTGACCGTTTCAAAAGAGTTTGATAGGAGCTTTGCATGGTGATGCGCCTTAAACCTTTTCTTTGTAGAATTTTATAAGGATCAAAAGTCCCAATACTCACTTTTCATGAAAATGAGTGCAAGATTTCCAAAACGGCAGAAAAAGAGAGATTTGGGGGCTGTTTTTCTATTTTAGGGAATTTTAGAGGTGTTTTCATTTGGAATTTTATATCTCCAAATCTAGTGGGAATCTGGCCAAACTCCTTTTAGACCAAATGATCTACTCATCAAGAGGATCAATTTTCATATAGAAAGTTTCTTCTAATTCGGCCTAGTTTAGAAGATATAGCGAAAACAAGTTTGTGTGCCGTGGAGTGGAAATGGGATTTCAGTGACGGACGGTCAATGGCCGTCACGAAAATGGCGAAGTCGAAAATATCCCCTCCGATCGGCTTGTTCGCTCTCGCTATGTGGCGCGTGCCCACAGGCAACCATGGGCGGTGCCCCAGGCCCGGCCTGCCCAAAAAGGAAAGGGGCAGGGCCCCTGTTTATCTCCTTCCTCCATCTCCTTCCTTCCTCTCGCTCTCTGCTCTCCTCTTCCCGTCCGCCATAGCGCGCCGACGCACGCCACCGCCATCGCGGTCGCCTCGCAGACGCCACCGGCCACCGCGACAGCAGCTCTCTCCCCGCCACCGCACCTCGCGCCGCTTCGCCGCGTTCTCGCTTGCGCGAGAGTTCGTCTCCTTCCCTTGCTGCCGCAGAGCTAGCGGCCGGAGCCACCATGGCCGCCGCCACGAGCTCGGTCGCCGAGCTCGTCAATGCGCCGCGCCACCATCGTCACGCATAGCGGCTCCGTCTCGCCGTCGTGAAGCCGGGACGCCCCTCCTCTCGGACTGACCCCGCCGGAGGAGGCGAGCCCGAGGTCGGCACCGCCGCCGGCCGATGTCGCCGGGTTAGCCTCGGCACGAGCCGCGGCCGTGCCGAGGCCACCACGGGTCGCGCGGGCCTCATGGTCCTCGCCGACACCGCATGGCCGCGCCGAGCCACTGGACGGCCGGTCCGGCGAGCTCGGGAGCTCCCTGGGTTCCCTCCCACCAAGGACCACGAGTCCAGAATTTGAAGAAAGTGAGGGTCCTCTCTGCAAAAGGCGCAGACACAGCAGTTCTTAGAGCAGCCCTTGGTTAATTTGGGAAAAGCCAGGGGCCTTGGTGCAAATGTTTTGTCCTATTCGGGAATAAGAAAAGGGTTTTCCAGAAATTCATTTATACCTTGTGAAATTCATAGAGGGAGCTAGGGTTGTCCAAATTGGGTGATTCAAGTTTCAGTATTTTTCTTATTAGATGAGCTATGCAAAGAAAATATGAAATGCCATGTTTGAGATACTTTTATATTGAGTTTAGATTTAATTCTTGAAATGCTTGTAATCTTAGGAAATGCATAGTAATTCATAGGTTGCTCAGAAAAATGTGATTCTTGTTTTGTTAAGGTTGTATTATCATGCTTTATCTATGGTAATTATATCATGCATGCCTTCTGTGTAAGATTATAGAGTTGTAGTTCAAGTGGCCTCATTGCTTGTTTCTTGGTAAAATTCATAAATGATATATAGAGGCCTAGTTTAGAGTTGGTAATTTTTGTAGGCTTCTTATATGCCTATAGGTAGCTCTGAGTATAATTTATTTCATGGTTTGCTCAAGTTGGTAGTACAAAGTATTTTTAGGTCCTCCAATTGGTGCTGCCATGTCATTTTTGTGTAGGACAGTAGGTTCATTCAAATGAGGTGAAATTTGGCTGATGGGCTTGTATTGCCATGTGTATCCTACTGTAATTTTTATAGGATTTTAGTATGTGCCTAGGTATGGGTTGCTTTTCAACCCATAGGTGGTTAAATTAGAGTCGATTCCTAGATGCCATGCCTAACCTAATGATAGGTTGGTTTTCTGGGAAACATGTCTTCATATGATAGGTAGCTGATTAGTGTATCCTACTACTGTTGAAATTTGGTGGTCATTGGATCAATAATCTAGGAGTTATAGCTGTTGCAATTTGGTTGGCAGAAATGTTCCAATGCTGTTTTGTCAGGACCAGTCCTGATGTTCTCTGTTTTAGGCCTAATTAACTTGAGAATTAGGCTCTGATGTCTTGAGATGATTTATGGAAAATTTTATAAGCGTTCCAGATTGTCCTCTGTTGTGTCCATAGGATTTATTAATCTACAGTTATGATTTATTTACTAGACTGCCGCTGTAGGTCTAAATGCTAGTGAAGCTTAAATGAGTGTTGCTTGTATGTAGGGCTTAATGCTAATGGCTTATATGGATCAGGCTATGTATGATTGATTGTTACTTAGTGTGCCATGATGATTTGGTTAGGATGATTATGCGTAGGTCTAAGTCTTTGGCTTTACTGGCTTGTTTGCTAGTGATAGGAAGAAGGTTAAACAAGCTACCTTTACACGAGCATCTATCATCCTTGATCATGCATACACCTTGACAATCACGTACTCACGCATATGCACATGCATCATTCCATGATCACGTGTAGAACATTCTTCATGGAGTCGAGGATCCAGAAGGACAAGCCGCGAACGGAGATCCGCACGAGAAGTGCTCCAGCACTGAGAACCCGACATGGAATAGTTGAGTACACGGGTCTCTAACCACGATCTTCTAAATAAGGCAAGCCCCGGAGCATCCCTCCTACGTTTGCAAATGTTTTTCTTTGCGTCCTTTTATTCCTTATGATGCATTAAGTTTATAGGCGTTGCTTGAAACCGTAGATGCATCAGGACTACCTTGCCACGTAAATATCCTACTTTTACGTACGGATCGACTACATGCTTAGGCCCGCTAATTAAACGGTAGAAGCCGAGTGATCGGGATTATCACTCGCGAGGTAGGTGTTACTACCCCTTTGGATTGAGATTAGTGAGATGTTGGATATGAACATAACCATGTGGCCATGATAAATCACCTCTAATATACTATGGCACACGAGCGTCCTCAGATCATTTTGAACAATGCCTCACAGATAGCTGGAAGGGCCGGAGCGCCCAACCGCGAAGCCTTGAATCTACTTGGGCCAGGTTTCAACTTCTAGGTATCCATGCTGGCGATGGGTGGTGAGTAACAAGGGCCCGGTTTGTGAGACCTAAGATGGGGCGGTGTCATTTGATGGGCACACGCTTACCTGTGGCAGCCGGGAGTTTCCTTGGTCATGGTGGTGAGTTGTTGATCCCGCGTCTTTTCACGAGTAGATCAAGGTGACTAAGGCTGCTCTTACAAAGCGTGCCTGGTTTGTGTGAGGAATACCCCGCCAGCTGGTTTGCAATCGATTATAATCGCCATCATTCCTGGATAGCGAATAACTGGACTGAGCAGTTACGGTGCCGCAAATAAGATTTGAAATGCGAGTTGGTTATGTTCACTCATGATGGTTTAATGATTACTCAATCAATGCGGTATGATATAATGTTGATTGCTTCTACCATAATAATGATGAAGTAGTTGCGGGTGCTAATGTAGTAATGGCAGGATCCAACTTAATTGGATAAGCTAGAGAGTCCTTTTGTCACTAAATGATTATTAATAAGCTCATCTTTTCGGCAAACAAAGGAGTCAGCTACCCCACTATAAAGCCTGGCATCCACCAAAGAGTCTTTATTTTCTTTTTAGTCGGGTAAGTCTTGCTGAGTACAACGTACTCAGGGTGCAATTCCCAATGTTGTTGTAGGTTTGGAGAATACTGCCGTGGTGACACGGTTGACTTATATCCCACTACAGGAGGAATAGACTTCGGGCAAGTCAACTCTTATACTTCATCTACCTGCTGTTGATGGAGTCGACCCTGAGCTGGCACTGTATTTAAAAGAATAGGTGTGAGTGCGTATTATCAAAAGTGTTTTCTTCCGCTTTCATTTATGATTGGGATTGTAATAATCCTATGTGCAGAAATGTAATTAAAACAGGTGAATGGGAACTGCTGAACTGTGGATTCAGGTTTGATGTAGAGGTTTGAAATCCTTCGAGATTTCATGGACTACCGGGCTGGTTTGGTTACTAAGTTCTAATTAAGTTGCCACGTCAGCTTGATTAGTGCTTCGTAATTTAATTAGTTGGTCGGTTCTACTACATCATCGGTCCCTGCCTCGGACCATGCCCTCTCAGCGGTCTGTGCCGGCTGAGGGTACTGCTCCCACCCCGAGTAGCCTGAGTATCCCTGATAGGCCTCCCACCCACCATAGCCGTACTGCTGGGGAGGCTGTACAGGAGCATCTGGCTAAGCAGGGGAGCCAGGCTGTGCATAAGCCTCAGCCCCTCCTCTAGTGGCTCTCGGTGCCTGTTCTTCCCCGCGTGCTTCTTCTGCAGTCTTTAAATCGAAGGTGAGCACATCACAGTTATATAAATAAGGATCTGGGTTAGGTAACCGAATCTTATTTACATAACCGGAGAAGAAGAAACAGATATGATCTTTCCCATCAGCCTTCAAAGTGTGCCCTTGGTTTAGGGCACGCAAGTCGCAAATCGGCCGATCAAGGGGAATGTACTCAACATCGTTACCATCTAGTGCTCCTACGGCATTAGCAATGCGAGTAACAAGAGAGGTGCAATCGATAGCATAAGACTTCTTAACCATATCTAGCCAGTGGAGGCACATCTCCTTCACAGGAGCGACCTTGAACTTTTGAACCATGGCATAGAGAAGCTTACAGAATGCACCCATCTAGTCTTGCCAGCAGGAAACAAAGTCATAGAAATCCAACGATGCATGAGTCTAAGGGTAGGGTGTTGGATCTGTGTGTTCAGGGTTTGAAAGGTCCAACTTCTACCCTACCCGAAATCTTCTCCCAAAAAGAATTGCGATCAAAACTAGGGATGGATGCATCTAGCTTAAGTGCACACTTAGAATGAAAACCTAGATGATGAGCGAGTTCCCCCAAGTAAGATGATAGTCCGTGCCAAACAAACGGAAGTAAATACGCCATCATCATAATCAAGTGCAAAGAAACTGGATGGTCAAGAGACGTGAACCTTGCTCATCGTTGGGCTCGATGTTTTCCCAACCAACCGCCCTCCAAATGGTTTTGAAATCAGATTCATACCTATTTTCTCGATGAGGTTGGCGTCGTACCGTCGGTGGTTGAAGAGCCGATCCTTGAGGCGATGGTACCTCTGCAGCCCCCGTTCACCCTCCAGTCGAGGCACAGCGTCGACCGCGTAGATTCCCTCGGGCTCAGGGGTCGCGGGTGGTGCCTCCTCCCCGGTCACTTCGGGCTCGTAGGGGGCACCATAGTAAGAGCTCGAGTCCTCACCGTACCCCCACGAACTGTAGTCGCTCATGTTGGACTACGCCGGTGGCTAGCTCTCGGGTGTGAAAGAACTAGTGGAAGTTGATTTTCCACACCCGAGACTAGCTCTAGCTCTTGCTTTGTTGCTCAAAACTTGCTAGTGGAAGCTTGTGGTATAGGAAGGGGGTGGAAGAGAGTGAGAGATTGAGAATGGGAGGTGGTTTGAGCACCCCGCCACCCTCCTTTTATAGCCGAACCACCAAAGCATGGATGGGGGAGGAAAATGGCTAGGAGCCTTTGGGCGCTGGCGCGGGCCCCACCTCGGCAGGACAGGCGCGGCCGTGCCTCGGGCGTGCGCACACCTGTGTGGGCCCCGCCTCCCTACTTTGACCGGGCGCAACGGCTAGCCCTTGGCGCTTAGCCGCTGGTGCTTTCGCCCCGGCCGCTCAAATTTTTTTTTTCAACATAAAACTTCTCTCTCTCTTTTTTTTTTCGTAGAATTTCTTACCGACCTCGCTTGTCGGTGCTCTTATTCCTCCCCCCAAGCTTGCTTGGCTTAACAGGTGACCAAACCCCGTCGCGATCATGTTTATGACTCGGGGGCGGGACCTCGGTTGCCCCGGATCCCGCTCGTGTCGGCGTTCGTCGGGATCGTCTGCGGCAACCGAGCGAGCCTGGGTCTCTATCATCTTGTTGAAGCTCAGCTGATTCTTGACAGCGGATGATAGGCCCTCTATCTTGTTATTCATGTTCTCCAAAATTTTGTCATTTTGGATCATCTTTTTGGTGAGATTTTCGTTGATCTTGGCTTGGCCGTAAACCAGGTCCTTCAATGAAGGTTGATTCGAATTAAACCCGGAGGTGTAATTCGAATTACCTTGGAATGGAGGACGGGACTGGTTATTCCAGCCATTTCCTCCACCTTGTTGCTGGCGAAACCCATTGTTGAGGTAGGCGGCCTCTTCACGGGTCTCAGGGCAGTCATTCCCCGAGTGTCCAGCTTCACCACAGACCTCGCATGTCATGCGAGCGTCCATGGCGTTGACGGTGCCGGATGCATCATTAATGGCACTACCGTCAATCTTCTTCAGGAGTAGGTCTATTTTTGCGGCAAGCATATCCGCCTCCTTCACGGTATGCATGCCTTTTTGTCCCTTGGTGGGAGCGCGGTCCTCCCCCAAGCTTGGTTTTCTACCATTTTGTTGATTAGTGCCATGGCACTATCAACAGTCAATGATAGAAAGGCGCCGCCAGCTGCGGCGTCAAGGTGCCCCTTCGACATGGGTGTTAACCTGTTGTAGAAGTTACGAGCACTTGCCAACTTTCCATCCCATGGTGAGGGCATTCCTGATGTACTCCTCGAGCCTCTCCCATGCCTCGGGATGGGTTCCAGCCAATTTGCTTTGAAGTTGGCGATTCTTCCCCGCAGGCATTGGTTTTGCCCATGGGGAAGAACTTAGCGAGGAACACGGTGGAGCACTTGCTCCATGTGTCACCGCGGCCTTGTCCTTGTAGAAACTGTGTCTTCGCCTTACCCACAAGGGAGAAAGGAAGAGCCTCGAGCTTGATCGCATCAGGTGCGACATCCTTGATGACGATGGTGTCGCATATCTCCAAGAAACGCTAAAGATGGGCGTTGGCGTCCTCACTAGGCGGTCACACAATGAACTTGCCCGCACCATGGTAATGAGCCCGGGCCCCGAGCTCGAAGTTCTTGTCTCCCAAGTTGACAGGACGGGCCCAAGTGGGCACGCTTGGCAACATTGGGGACGGAGAACTCGCACGTGGACTTGGCCATGGAGTGCGGCGTGGTAGGTGCGACGGTGACTGGTTTATCTGTCGGTGGAGTAGCAGAAGAGGAAAGGGCACGAGTCCTCTTCCTCCTTAGGAGTGCCTCCGGATTTGAGTTGAAGTTTTCCTAAAGAAACCGGGGTCATGCACTATCCCGTTTTCATCCACAACAGAGAAAACATAAAAGTTAGCCAGTATAGACATTGTCGTTTCTCATTTTATATATCATATGCATATCCATGCTGCTAGATGCTTAACTTCCATGCCTTCCCGGCAA